>WTSP01019529.1:5797-56739 GCA_025331215.1 Actenoides lindsayi | reverse complement strand
ACAACACGAGACCAGGAAAAAGATCCAGAAGTGAAGGAAGAGGGAGGAAGAGAGAAAAAAGGAAAGAAAGGAGGGGGGGGGGGGGGGGGGGGAGGGTGAAGAAAAACGAAAAAAAAGGAGAAAGAAAAGAAAAACCAAAGGCAGGACAACAGGCAGAAAAAATGAAGACATCATTCTGTAATACCAGTCAAGGGAAAGTAAGGTGGTTTTGGTTCACATTTCACATATGCACAGCTCAAGGTAGGACTAACTAAAAATTGGCCTGTAAACCCCTTAAATGGCTTATCTACACAATCTCCACGTTGGTCTGAACAAAGATCCCCATGAGGCAAGATGTTGAGGCCACTGGGCAACAGGCTCCCCCTCCACACTATATGGGGGTGGTCACTGCAATACTGCACAGGAGAATCCTTCAGCTTCTAAATGCTGTTAACATGGTTGTCATTTGGGCAATGTTTATGCATTTGTTAGGATCTTCAGCTGAAGATAGGTAGCAGCTACATCTAAACCCCAATCATTTCTCCTCCATTCTGCAGTTACTCTTTAAGTGGAGATAAGCCAGTAACACCACCTGGCAACTGGAACATGGTCTTCCAACTTTATCTCTCCTTCATATGTCTTTGTCCTGCCGTTCAACCATCACTCATAACATGTCAAATAACACAACTAATCTCTGTGCTTCCTAGAACAGCTTATCTCAAAGACACTCAACACAGTTTCTTAGGTATAAGGAACTCTACACACCAAATGAAGCACATTATTCAGCATTACCAATTGAGGACACCAGTAAATTCCAAAATACAGTTCTAGGCATTTCACAGAAGTAAAAAAAGCAAGCCTTTCCCTAATGAGTATCACTGAACTTTGTATTTCTGTATCACATTGCTGTTCCGAAAACACTTTGCACCACCGCAATTAACTGCTACTATTAATTATTTGACTTTCAGTAATCTAGTAAAAAAGTGCACTTAATTGCTAGGAAAGCAACCAGGTATTTGAAAGAGCAGCTTTTTGTGCTATCAATATTTTGTGGCAAAATAATAAAGCTACATGGGTCAGGTCTGTGCTAATTGTGTTGCCTCCAAGTGAAATAAATGCTCCCTATAGGGGTTTGGGCGGAAGGACACTGAATTTCCAGAGCAAGAGCCAGGCAAAATTGCTTGTTCTCCTCCTTCTCTCCTAACGTCGGGTCAAAGCACCAGAGACAATAAACAGGCGTTACACACTCCTGAGCCCTGTGACCTACTTTAATGGTTAAAAGTTCATGCCAGTAACAGCGACTGAAATGAAAACATTCGGCTGACCTTCCGAAAATGTCTTCGGTTAGTAACAAGTCAGATGACTAGTCCTGCCAGAGCCCTCAGCATTCCCAAAAGGAGAAATATTTCATCCCAAGTTGTATAGTTTTCTACTAATTTATTTTGCACTGTTTAGCTTTAATAGCTTTGCAATGGTACGCTTCACAAGTCACAGCCCCAAAAAGTAAGTTCATGTTGTTTATAAAGAAGAACAAAATGTGAAGATCAAACCAATTTAGTGCCTGTGCAATGCTTAGGAAAAGTAAGTGCTTCTTGTCCCAGAGGAGAGTAGACACAGCACACAAGCTAGATTTCTCAGCAGAGCTGCTTCCTATAACACTAGCAGAGACTAAGCCTCACTGTTCAATCAGGAAAATCTGCAGCCTCAGAAAGGCAGCTTGGTCCACATACGTCCAAAAAAACATTGAGATTCCAGGTAAGAGTGAGAATCAATGAAGTCAGATAAGCATTAAAGGAGGCATCAGGTAAAACATACAAGCATGCGGGCCATACATCTATCAAATTCAAACAAAAAAAACCCTCAAAGGCATTTAAAGAAAAAATAAAAATGTCACTATCTCCAAACTGATGAGACTGTCTCCTTACCTGATGTAAATCTGCAAGGCTGTTCACACTATCTGAAAATACTGCTTTTCCTGGGGTTTTTGGTGGTTTTTTTTTGTTTTTGTTTTTTCAGAAGGAAGAAAAAACCTCCAATCTCTCTTGAGGCTGTATTAGACCTATGGTACAAATACAGCTGAGGGATATATTAGCAGGCTCCTTTCCCTTAGCAGGTATCAGCAAGAAGTGTCTCAAAACCCACATTTGCTGATACCTGGACAGCTACAAGCAACCACATAGGCTGCAGGAAGCAGGCTGGAAAAATAACTGGTTACAGAAAGAAAAGATTTAATTTTACTGTTCATCTTCAATACCAAAATCTGCTGTTCTGTCCCACCTGCACACACAAAGTAGTGCACATCTGTGGAAGCATCTGCTTCTCCCTTCTCTTAGTTACTTTTAAATCAAACGTGCCACACAAGAACCTTAGCAGTGTGGTATTGCAGAGGTACACCTGTAGTATGAGAGAGAACTGTGGTAGCACCATAGGGTAATGAACTAGCCCGAGCACTCAGATTTACTGTTGAATTTCTATACTTGTATATTATAAAGAATTGGGCTTGGGTTACAGTTCATGTCTATGCAGAGTCACAGATTACAAATGGATCAGATACTGACATCTCAAACTCTTCACACAGATTATACAGGTGGCCAGTATCTACCGTTTGGGGTTCTAAAAGCCAGCATGTGAAAGGCAAAAATAGTCCAGGAAATGACCACCAATGTGAATAAAAGCCATCTTATTTTTTAAATAAAGGAGCTGGTATGCTGAAGTAGAACGCGTCTCTTTTTGGACATTATCCCAAACTTCAACTGGATTTCTAAATAAATTTATGAGAAGAAACATGCTCTGGTGGCAGATTTCTAATCCCACTGGAGAAAGCCCAGATCATCTCCATTTAAGGTCAAGCAAGCAACAGCTGCACATTTTTGTTCCCCAGAACAAAATTAAGCAGACCAGAACCTCCAACACGGATTCCTTTTTAAAGCTTTTCCTTTCCGATATCCATGGGTGTCTGGGCCTGTTCAGTTGGGATTAATCAAACAGCACAACGATGTGCTCCTATATACTGTCTGTCAGACTGACATGTCCCACGAGCAGCACTCTGGCATCTGCCTGAGAACCCCACCAAAATCCCTGTAAGTTACACTAAACCAAACTAAACAAAAATGTTCACCAGAGAAGGTATCCAAACAAGCTTACTGTCAAAGAAGCAACATCAATACAAGGTGTACAGCATCTGTACGGTCTGAATTGGTGCATGTTGTTGTTAATTAACAAATATATTTTCAATCTTAAAATTTCTTATTTCAGTTAGACATTTACAGAAGGCATGTTATATTTCTGATGAGGTACTTCTATTTCTATTGATGCCTTTCTGGGCATATTTAAGTATCGTTCTTTAAAAAGAAAACCAAGCTACAACTGTGTCAGCAGCTCACACTCAATACCTGTATTCTTTTAAGCTATCTCATTTCTAAAAAGCTCCAAAATGATGATTAGGTCCAACCTGCTAACTAAAAAAAAGCTGAGAATTTGGGGTAGAGTAAGACAATCATTTTACAGCGACTCAGTAAAAGGGAGGAACTGAGATCGCAGCTACTGCAGTGCTGGGTGTTGTACTTCAACAACAAAGCACAGAGGGGAATTTCAATAGTACAAGTTTCATATTACATCTTACAAAAAGCAAACGATGCAATGATCACAGTATTTTTGCTGGACTACAGCATGTAATAAAAACATGAAACTTGCCTCATAAAAAGGCCAAATGCAGTTTGCTTGACTGAGAGATTTATAATGTTAATAATGCCATTATGTCATGAAACCCTTTGCAGTGGTAAAAACTATCACTCCTCACTGTGGTGAGATATTCAATTAACTTTCAACTGAAATACGGGACCCTAAATTCCCTGGGTTTGATATTAAAGGATAAGAGAAAGCAGGCAGATGTATTATATTATAACTGAGCTGCTAACCACAACTTAAGTTATAACGAATCTTGCAGAAGAGCTAAACTTTTATTTACAAAAATACAACCAAGAGCTCTATTTGTAACAAGGTGGTACATCACCTCCACGGCCTCTTCGTCTCTGGTTGGCAGCATGTATCACAGCAGGGCTTAGAGAGGATGGAAAAACCCCAAACTCAGTAAAAAAACCCCATCATGTCTGGTTTCCTGCTCAAAGCCAAGCACTAATCTGTGCTAAATAACCACCGTCAAAGCTGGATCTCTGAGCGTTCAGTTAGGCTCAGCTTCTGTATTTCTGCCTGCAATTTCCAAATGAGGAAAAGGCACATGCTGTCAGTAGAATCCACACATGAAGCACGATGCTGGATGCTCAAGCACTCGCATCCAGTAAATCCTCTGCTTCCCAGATGCGCAAAACCTGCTCCATAGATGCATTGTGGTCTCATTTGTCATTTCCCAACCCAGGATAATAAACATAAGATACCCCACAAAGTAGCATCCAGCTGCTACTCCTATCCAAGCAAACAGAACAGGTTCTCAAAACCCACTTGGATAGCTTCCAGCCACAAAAAGGGGGAGGAGGAGGAGAAGCATGGGTGTTTTAAAGGAAAGGTAAATAAATACTTCAAATTATACAGGAATGATAAATTTTGGAGATGAACTTATCTGGATTTGATATGGAAAAAATCCAAAAGAGTCCTCTAAGACACAAACTTAAAAGGATGGAAGAGGCTTGAAATACAGGAAAATTACTGCGGTTCAAGCACTACCAGAAAAATGATTATATTGGAAAGCACCATCATACGCTATAAAGAAAATACCGTGTAACAAAATTATCAAGACTATATATATATATATACACACACACACACTCTCTGCCAGGGTAGTTTAAGAGGAAAAAAAAAAAAAATCATTCCCCCTCAAAAAAATCCACATGAAATGTGTTCACGCCCACTAGAGATTTCGGCTTTTTATGGTGAAGAAACACTGCTGTAGCCAAAGTGCCACATCCCAAAGAGCTCCCTGAAGCTGTTTAAGAAAAGGCAGGGTGTAAACAAGCAGGTCCCTTGGGCAGCCCCGCGCAGCGTGCCGCTGCCCAGATTCCTGCACCCTGTGCCCGCGCAGGTGTCTCCCTGGCACACGCTTCCCTTCGCCACAGCAAAAATATTGCCCGTGTTTAACACATTACTGCTGTGAACAAGTTTAGAGGAGCGACTGCCTGTGTCAGAAGGCAGAAACGGGACCAATCACAACTTGGGAGCTGATGAATGACACCGGGAGTCCTGCCTCTGAAACTTTTGTTATTTTTTTTTTTTTCCTCCCCTTCAACCTACTTCAACTGTTCCCACAACTTGGTCACAGACTCAGACAAGTTGCCAGAGATCTACAGACACTTCCCACAGCCTCGAGCAGGCTCCTCTGTGCTTCAGTAACAGTCCTATCAGAGGTAAGGAACCTCTCTTTTATGCTTTTAATTCTTACAGCAAGGCACTGTAGCGTCGTTTTCCACAGAAATGCCTCTACTCAAATTAACAGCTAATTACAATTGTTTACCAGAACTAGGGACATGCAGGCATCACAGCTCTGAGTCAGAAACATAATGCTGGGGGACACACATGTATTTTAGTGACATTAAAGGCGATGGAGACTTTTCAACATGCTCATGCGACACTCTGTCCTTGGGTAGATGACTTATACAGGTAGCATTACACCAGGTGAGAAGCTTTCATCATTTTTCTCAGAGCTTTGTCTCAAAATTTAATACGTTTTGGGTTTGTGTTTTGGGGGGATTTTTTTTTGATGTTTTTTCGTGGCTTGTTTGTTTGTTTTCAATACAAACCCCACAAAACCAGTAATTCACTTAGCGTTTTGTAGAGATTTTTTTCCCCCAAAGCTGCCTATCTACAGCCCAGCAAAAGTAAAGCTCTTTCACCATTTAACTCAGAAAATCAGAAAAGCATTTCTCTGATCTAATGCGTTGAGAGAACAAACCTTTTTTTTGCTGTATGATGAAGTACCCTTAATTTCAAAGTTTAAGCACTTTATAGCAGTAGTAGAACTGAAATTACATCATATTAATCAGACTGTAGTTCAAGCTACACAATTCATACAGAATTTTTCCTGTGAATTCCTTTAAAGGTTTATTTTCGCCTGCTGGTCATTGTAACTGCCAAACTTGTTCAAGAATGTTTCTAGTAACAGATGAATACTTCAGCCAGGATTTGTAACATCACAAACTGAATTTCAAACACAAAAACTAATCCATTTATTTCCAACTAAGGAAAGTACATATGCACCGTACAACAAAATAAAACCCCAGCTTTAAAATCACTGCAAGCAAACAAAAGAAGAGTACATCTCAAACAGAAACATGTCACTTAGAGGACATTTTAATATTTAGATATACAAATATTTTAAACATTAGCATGATTCATGAATATGTAGGTCTCTAAAGAATTTCTCCTCCTTAAAATTGTGTTCCTCCCATCAATTCACACCTTGCTACTTATGTCTACGTAAGGTTCTGGTTTTAGAAGAGACAGACTTAATACAGACCTTGGTTTTGTGAGATTTGTTTTCCCTGTTACCAGACACACCTAATTCCCTTTCCTATTACTGACTGGTAGGCATCCAGCAAAAATATGCTAGGTGCTTGGTTTTGTGCTCAGCAGCCGTGTGCCAGTTTTGCATAGACAAGAACTGGAAGTGTCCAGACATCCTGTTACTCCCAAGGCAAACAATCTGTTGTGAAATTCTCTGAAGCTCTGATTCTCCCTACTGGAAACAGCTTGCAGACCTTCCAGTGCCTTCAAGCCGATGCCTACAATGAGTAAAAAGATTCTGAGAGACAGATATATTTTCTTGCAAGGGTAAAGTTACATAAAATGTCAACTCAAGAGAGGAGTTTGGGTGTATTTCTACCGAACGGAGTCTTTCTCTCCCAACACAAACGCTGCACACACAAACTTTTAAACAGAGAGTTTATGCCTATACACACTGATTGAACACATGCATAGAAAATTAAACTCTTTGCTAGAACACATCCATAGCTACAGCAGGTTAGATACCCATTCTTCTGAATTCTATCCTGTCACAGAGCTGGATAATTTCAAGTAGACAACAGCATGGCTTCCAAGTTTAACCTAAAAATTTCACACAGATAAAATCCCACGTCGCAGACATCCAAACCTTGAGTAACAGCAGCCGACAGTCATGACAGGACCATGTGCTACACAGCAGGTGTACAAAAAATGATACAAATCACATGTTAAATACTGCATTTAATTTACAGCAAATAAGAATTTTCTGCTTTTTCTGGCTGCTCATTTGTCAAGACAACTCAGTTATTTGCATTTAGGGAGACTCAGATTTATGTATATACTACTTTATTTTTAAAAGCTGCATTTATTTCTTCATCCTCAGAGGAGGTTAGGAATATAGCGTCTTAACTGTAAAACAGGAAACTCACTGAAATCAGTTTGTAATCAAACAGCGTAAAGGTGATTTTCACTGACTTTGTTTTTTCCCAGACTACTAGCAAAACATAAACCCCAACTTTAAATTATAAGGTGTTAGGTATTCAGTGCTTGCAGTGGAGGAAGGAGTTAATTTCCTACAAGAAATGTACTATGTAAAAGGCAAATTATACCAACAGATGGGAAAAAATATAGTTATTATATGCGTAATTTGGATTAGGGGAACAGAGGAGGAGTATGGAGGCTGAAGCACGTGCCTGAGATCCTGCAGCAGCTGCAGGGAATTTAACCCAGAGTTAAAAACTAGACCAAAGCATTAGCTCCCAGCCTACTCTAACAGGCCAGCACACAGATGAAAGTCCCAGTTATCCACAAGGTATGTGGATAACTTCCAAAAACCAAAGTGCCAAGCCTGGTATGTTAAACTATTCATCAGTGTAATTTCTTGGCATCTCCACCTTTTACATTCTCACTGCCTTGAAATACAGGGAGAGGCTCTTACTGGTGATCTTGCTTCTAGAACCCTGAGAACAAAGCTAATCAAGAGGAAGACTGTAAAACAAATTAATTAATGGGGGGGGGGAACCAAACCAAATTTTTCAGACTCAGGAGGTCTCAACTGCAGTGATTCCATACTGCCAATGAGGAGATATTCTACAGCAGAGTTCAAAACAAAGCAATGCAACTCTGAATAAGACATGCATATTAACACAGGACAACCAGCAAAGATTAAAAACATGCCTACACATCAGCTGCAGCTGCTGTGCACTGGCAGAAATTTACAGCTTTGCAATGTCTACTCCTCGGAGTCCGCACAATCCACAACCAATGGTGACAAAGAGCTCCAGGTTCAATTCAACTCAGTTTTTAATCCTGCAAGCAGGGTTCTTTACTTTGGTACTACACACATCTTTAAACTTACCTCCTCTGAACAGGCAGGGGATGCCTCTTGCTGTCGAGGAGCATCTCACTGCTCACACAAACAGACACAGGACTTTCTTAGGCCAAGTAATTTTTTGGTAACAGTTCTAAAATGTGTACTAGACCAAGGATCACATAGCTTGATGGTACTTTTTGCATCACTATGTTCACAGTTAAGACATGAAATTTTCAATGGATGAAACTGAATTACTAGGCTTTGGGGACATCCCACTAAAAAAAGAAAGAGTATGCAGTAGACTGTTATGCAATATTACTTTTAAACAATGCCCTTTCAGGGCTTCACGTGGTCGTATGGGACAGCAAGAAATCAAATATGTCAAACCTCTTCTATTCCACTGATATCACTGCTGCATTTAGTAAACATATGACAGGAAACAGGCTGTGTCTAAAATTGCTGTGGCATTTTCAAAGGAGCCAAATTTATCCCGTGTGACTTCAATGGAGTCAATGCAGTTGTACCAGGAACAAGCATGGCCCACAGTTTTCACTTTGGTCACATACCTCCTCTCATTGTGAAGGACACCCAGGAACAAAGATAAAAATAACCTAATACAAATTAGGGAAACAGTCACATGTCGGTGAAGAAGGAAACAATAATTGTGATCTGTGACTCATTCCAGGGCACCAGGTGTAGGGGATCCCCTACACAGTAACATAGGGGGTCAGCCATATGACCTCTTGCTGCAGATTCACACTGTGAGCAAGACAAGCCTTTCACACTCATTAGCAACACTGACTTACACTACTGCATATAGCAATGCAGCCAACAGTTCCTCTTGTGCAATACTCAGTCTTGTCACGAGTTACACTCTGTAACAAAAAAAAAAAAAATCTAATGTAGCTTGCCCATTTGCTGCACTGTCCTTTCAAGAAGTGGTGTGTGTGCGCATGATACTTCATAATACTGACATAAAACACAGCCAGGGGACTAAACAGCAGAGAATAGCTATTTGTGGCAACCATCAGCCTGCATTTCAGTGTAATTATTGAAAACATTGATGAAAATGGCTCTCCATTTTGACCTTGATAGCAACCCATATGCAGCTGTGTTATTGAATCTGTTTCTCTTTACACACACTTTAGGTGGGTGACAGCGCCATGGAGGATTAACAAGGAAGGTATGTGTTTATTAGTTGAAGCCATGCACTTGTGAAGACAAACTTACTGAAATACACACACAGAATTTGCTTCCTTTGCTTAGGAGAAAACTTCTCGCACAGACAGGCTTAGTAGGTGAAACGACACGTAGGTGTTTCAAAAACTTCCAAAACCGTATGAGCTTTTAAACCAAGAAAACCACGTTTCTCTATTTTGACCTTTCTTCATGCTCTCTCTACAAGATTTTCTAGCTGTAAAAGGGGGACATTTTAACTTCTGCTACCTTCCTTTTCTTATGATCCTTTGGTATCGCTTGTCTGGTCACGTATGGCCAACACCTACTGCCGACTCAGCTCGACTGAGCCTTCTGACCTACCGCCTGCTCCCTCAACAACATCCCTCACCCATTCCAAAGGGCAGAATAATTTTTTTCCTACCAACTCTCCTCACCTGTGTTGGCCTCGCATCTGCGATGCCTGAACAGCTAATACTGCTTTTTATGGAAGCACTTCCAAGCCCCCTGAGTCACGCGAATGAAGCACAGGCAGCAGCAGAGCAGTGCAGATGCCAGGACGTGTGCAGTTCCATCTAACCCAGTATGCAGAAATGGACTTACTGTCCATAGGCACGAGTGAAAAAAACCTTATGCTATTCCATTCCTTCTGAGGGCCCCAAGAAAAACAGCAGCCAGGAAGATAGATAGTTGCTGCAGGAGGTCTCACACAACCCCAACCAGAGGTTGCATACATCCTGCACTGAAAAAAAAAAAACAAACCATTTCAAGAAATTTTGATGAAGACATCTGCAGGAAACACTGTTCTCTGTGCTGTGGCTGTCACACAAGCTGGTTACACAACCTTTTCTGTACCAGCATAAAGCCAGCAGCGGCTCATCTCCCGAGGATACATAGCCCAGTGCACCACAGCCTGTACTGGGCTTGGAGAATGAATGTGCCTTTGGCCAGGGCACTTCAGAATTCCTGTGCACATCTTGTTTTTGCTGCACTTGGGGCAGACAATGACCAGCAACAAGCCAAGCAGAGTATACTTGGCAAGCACTTTAACTGCTTACACAGATGAAAACAGGTACACCATAAAGTCAAACAAAGCAGAAAAATGATAGTCACGATGAAATTAAATTCCTGGTGTGCGTTTTGTTCGCAATAAAGTTAAGATCAGCTATAGCTCAAAGTATCATAACGAAATCTGAAGTTCAATTTTAGAAGACATCATTACATGAAATCCTCTAAATGTATTAAAATATCCACATGTAATCTAGTTTCTTTTGCAATTCTTTAAATACCAACACTGACACTGGCAGCACATGTATTCTGCTCATACGGTACCATTTGACTCTAGAGCCTGACATGGAGGGACTGGGAGGGAGAAGTCTGAAAGACACTTCACTTTCATGTTAAGGTTTTACTGTTTTAACCACATCTAAAGACAAGTTTGTGGACAAAGAAGTCCCCCTGATTAAGTCAGGATCATCATGTAATTCGGCCAGTGGATATCTAAGAAATAGTCTTCCTTTATGTGACATATATAGATAGGCATTTTCACAGACAGTAAAGGATAGAGAGATCAGAATTTAAAGCAATAATCTGGGTAAAGGCCACATATCCACTATTTTCCATTTTAAAGCTCCTCAGCTCAACACTGCTAAGAAACAGGTACTTGGTAGCCTTTGGGAGAGCAGCACAAACCTCAACTGAACAACAAAATTTTTTAAATGCTGTTTTAAAGTCAAAACACCGTAAAGGCAATCTATTTACTCCAGGCTTCTTAGAATTTTAAAATCATCTCCATTTTTACTCATCAAAACACTATTTCTGTATATCTAACTCTTCACTTTCCTGCTTTCCCAGCTCCACAAAGGCTGTCTAAAACAAAGAGAAGATAATACGCACTTTGCACTGTTCCTGACAACTTCTCTTCTTTCCTGCACTCCTCAAACTTCTGATTTGTGCCCTCTGCTTTCTTGTTGCCATGGAGAAGGTCCAACACATAACCCGCTCTGCTCTGAGGAGAGCCTCAACTATTGAGGTCAACCCACAAGCACGCCAAAGGCTCCAAGAGCTCTTTGTGAATTTCTGCCTGATTTTAATTTGCCTCTTGCTGATCTGTATCATTGTGATGCTAATCTGAAGTTCCAGCACTTCTCTGCACTGTCCTCTAGAAAAGTCACCCCAGAGGGAAGAGAGACCTACACCTGCAACTCCCAATGCAAGGATCCTCTTGGGAGAGGGGCTAGCACTTGGACTAGAGCTGTATGCCAACCATCGCACTATTCTCTTACTACCTGCTACATGTATTAAAAACACACCTCGTCTGTGCAGAACAGTGTTTAGAGCCTGTTGATACAAAGCTGTGCGTGACCTAATTTGTCTGTCTCAATCAAGAGATGTCTTTTCCGAATGGGGTGAAGTATTGGCTCTTCATGGAGTTGGTAAATTCCTCAATTAGTTTTAGCTAGATCACACAAACAGCAACTGCACTTTTTTGGAGCCTGTCTTCAGGGTTCTCTTAAAAATCCCTAAACCCTTGGAAGGGTTCCAAATTTGGCCCACACCCTGCCCAAAGAACAGCTACAGGTGCACAGCCCTCAACACAGCCCAGGAACATTTCTGCTCTGCTTACTTCAAGATGCTGCATCCCTGCATTATCTATCAATGGAAGACATTCTAATTGGTTTAGTGCTTTAACGGATTATGAGAACAAGAAAAAACCCCACAAACCTCTTCTAACCTAGAAAAAAATTAAAACAAACCTACACTTATTTCACATGCTTTTCTCCCTATTTAAAGCATCTTTTATATATATACGCACATATGTACATGTGTGTGTATATATATATACACACACACACACACACAACTTAGATCTGAAAAAAGCAGGCAACCTCATTTACAGTATTTTTCACTGGGTAGATCCTTACAGAACTAAGTGGCATCTGGGAAGTTTCCTCATTATGTTTTGCAGAAAAAACTGACGCTAGCACACTGGTATTAAAGATTCAATTTTCTATAAACATTTAATTGACATGACAATTGGCACAACTCAATTGCCAGAGTTCTTAATATTTAGCTCAGACAACATTATTATGGCCTGCTGTAATTTATGTAGTAATTTCCTCAGTTTAAAAATCACAGAAGAGTTGGTACTTGCCAGTGTCACACAAGGTGGTTCATATTTGATGTGGTAAAGAGAAAGGTCTAGGTCACCCTTACTGCTGTGTTTGAAGTGTATCACACTGTTAGCAAACAAGTATTTTCCTAAAATAAATTACGCATTTAAAAAAATAAATAAAAATATAAACAATCATGCAGAGGAAGAAAAGCATTGCAGAAATATCTTTTCAACATGTAAAACAGAGTCTATACACAGAAAGGTTAAGTTCCTACTCCAGCAGTTGTCAGTAACAAGACTAAGCAATAGACTTCCAGCCCTCCTATGTGTTGCTGATACTAAGCTAAATTCCTAGAAACTAGTTCCCAAAATGAAAGAAAGCTCAAGAATCAACAGAGTTCAAAAATATATCCCTTTTTTAAACAGGCATCTTTCTATACCACTTTATGTAATCAATCCTATCGATGAATACAGAAAACCAAAACAAGTTTATCTTGATCTTGCATTTTGCCTTTAAGACTTAATATTCCATGAGAAGAGGCTGACAATGAACAGCTGAGCAGGAAGGGAAGAAATCTTTGGAAAAACTCTGTTGGATGGAATGCAAACAAGTCCTGTGGTGATGCACTTCCTATCTGGCAAACAGATATGCTGAGACCAGACCTCTGAAATAAGGTTAATCACTAAAGGCAATCAGTTACTGCACGAGGATTAGGGCAGGCACTGATCTGATAGGCAGCATGCTCCCCCACTTGCAACCCTGTATCTGAAGGACTGATTCAAACTATCAGTGTACATCTCAATTTCCATTTCGTGCATTCTGACCATTCTCACAAATGTATGAGATTTTAGTGAGTGCACTTCCCATATTTATCATCCTTCTTAAGAAAAAGCCACAAACACAGTGCACTTGGCGCGTGGAGGGGCAGGAAACGGAAAAAAAAAATGTACAGTTACTTTCTTCTCTTTTTAATAATGTATTTTTGTGGTGGATAGGGTTTCCAGCTGTAGATTGCTTTGGAAGTTTTTTAAGAGGCTTCAATTGGAAATAGACACGGTTTTACAGTACTGAAAACATCCTAAAGAAATAAAGATGTCAATAGTAAAATTAAAGTATCAGCATATGTAAATTCTAGGATTATAGGTTTCACAAGCCTGTCACATATAAAAGTCAAAGTATTGATCAAAAAACCCCACAAAAAACAAAAAACAAAAAACAAACAAAAAACCAAAACCAACCCAAATAAAAACAACCCACCCTCCCCAACAAAAGCAAGCCATCTCTTTCCTCTTATGTAAAAAAAAAGCCGTTATTTATTTTTTTAAAATAACAAAACAGGAGTATAAATAAACTGGAAGCCCTACTGTTATTTTACAGCAATGCAGATAAATTGCACATACTGTTCATTTGTTTCTTAGGATTCTGCTGATGAGAAAATGTGCTACCATCCTCTAAATGTCAACTGAACCCCGAGATTAAAAATCCCCAAACCTTTTATACATAGTAAAATCTTCTCTGTATACTTATATGGGCTTTAAAAATAGTATCTGGTTTTATTTATTAAAAGGACTGCTTGAAAAAAGCACGTATTAAATAAGATACTGAAATACAATTCTGTTCAGAAAGAAGCATCCAATCATTTACGTATTAAAGTTATGTGAAAAGAGCTAGTCATCACACTGCTTTCTACTTCTTCATTCCTCTATTTATTCTGCTCTGTTTTCAACAACAATCTTACCTATCTTGCAATGTCCAGATCACTTACATATATTTTACACTCACTAAGTAGAGCACATAAGCACTGCTAATGAATTTTATGAGAGAGTAATCAACAAGTTCACTACTTTTATGAGCCATAATAAAAATTCCAAACAGCATGTAGCTTGGATTAAGTTTTCAATTCTCCCTTCCTCTCCACCCAAGACTACATCTTTTTGCCAAGTTCATCTTCCACACTAATACTGAATTAAGACAGCTAAACAGCCAACAGGCCTGCTTTCACTCTTCCTCAAAAAAAAAAAAAAGAAAAAAAAAGAAAAAAATCCAAATTATATGAACTTCCATGGCAATTTTACACTGGGAAAGACCTCAATCAGGAACAAGAATATGCTGGTTTTAAAGATGTCTCCTTAGCCAGCTCTTCAGCAAAAATCAATATATCTACCCATTTTCCTCTAGGTGAGGACACGACCCATTTCAGAATTGAAATTCTGCTCTGATCAAGACTGATTAGTCTTAATCCCTTGTCTTGCTTCACAAGGTAGCGGGTACTTGGGTTACTTTATAAACTTTTCTGCATCAGTACAGCAACAACTGCCCTTCCTTGCAGAACTGAACCACTCGGGGGAAAGACAAGTATAAAATAGGCTCTAAAGAAAGTTGTTGACAAAGCATGCACAAACTGTTAAGATACAAGAATGCCAAAAGTTGCATTTATGTATGAAATCTAAAACTATGGAACACTGCCCTCTTGTGATCTTCCCTAAAAAAATTAGCTGGTTATTAAAAGAAAGTTTTGCCAACTTGTTAGGGCTGAGTGGTCTTATTTCTTTCAGATACACAGATACATATTTAATTACTTCTTTCTATATATAAAATACAATTGCTAAGTTAATAGTATCTTAAAATAAGCTATTGCGTCCATGCTATTAAAAGCACTAAGGTGGCATCCTCTGCCAGCCCAATCTAAATTCTTAAAAAGGCTTTTTGCAAAGCTGCAGTGAATCCTACACAGCACACTGCTGGCAAAAGGCTGCCTACTGCACTGCACGATGCCAAACCCTAGAAGGGTAGGAAATACTCCTATTAACAGAGGTACATTTCACCCAGATGAGAAAGTTTCCTCTTTTTTGCACCTGCAGAGATCTTCTGAACGTAAATTTTCAATAGTCAATTACTGAAACAGTAAATTTTGAGAACAGCCATTCTTTTGAAAAATCACATGTGCCTGAAAAGTACCATACCTGTCAAAAAAGTAAATAAAGCACCAAACTGTATAAAATTCAAGTCCTTTCTTCATTAATTAGCTCTTTAGAAGTTCTTCAGTACTGAAATGAAAGCTATCTTTAATTTTAATTATTTTTTTTAAGGTATTTGGAAAAAAAAGGCTTGTAGGAGCATCCAGATTCCTTTTTTTGTGGAGGAAAAAAAAATAAAATATTGTGAACAAGCATTTTTTTTTTTTAAGTGGCACAAACTAAACAGAGGTAAACAGCTGAGAACACAATGAAATTCATGTGAATCTACGTTGAGTACTACTAAAGAAGCAACCCAAAGCTACAATCAAGAGTCTGCTGCAAGTACAAGGCAGCAGACTGATGCACATTATGGATCTTGCTAACAACAGAGGTCTCAACCTGCTACTCAATTTTCTGCTTATTTTCTTGGTTTTGGTGCTTGCATTCATCCTTGTGAAGCTGATGTGAACCTGTGTTGAGGCTCTGCGTCCTTCTCAAATCTTGTTTTGAGGCTTTTGCAGCGATGATGTAGACAGTTCAAACTCTCTGAGTGTAAATATGCAAAGACTACAGAGACTGAAATATCTCACAGTTAAAACATTAAGTGTTCACCTACCTATTTTATCAGAAGGCAATCCCAACGGGCATGCACAATTATCTACCTGCCATTGAGTAAAGAAAGCATCTAGAGCCTTGCTGAGTACATGAACAAATCCAAGTATTCATCAGCAGTTACTGCCTTCTCACTGCTACTGACAATTTGTATTTAAAAACAAAAAGAACTGCAGCCTTTAAGAACCATCGTTTCTGCAAAAGGGGACAGCAGAAATCAAATTTTTAAAATGGGATTTCCATAGAACATGTACTTCATGGGAAATGACATGGATACAGCAGAAAGGAAGAACAGAACACCTACACTGGGTTGACACTACGCATCAAATTACCTGTGGGGAGCAGGAGCACAGCTGCTATAGGTGGAAACTAGTGTATTCATGAACAAGCAGCTTGCAGAAGCTGAGATAAGTTAAGTTTATATACGAAAACATAAGTATTAGTTACACCTTTTTTGACCACGTATGGTTCACGGCAACAACTGCAAAGCCAGAAGCCATTCGTGTAATGCGGGAGTATCTAAAGAAGCAGCTGTGAAAACTACTGAAAACCAAAGAACCATTACCAAGGGTTATCCTAACTCTGCCTAGAAGTTGTTGACACTGACACAGAGAGATGTACCTACTGCTCGTGTGTCAACGCCAGGAGTGTGCTACAGCCTCAATAAGCCATCGGATTTGCCACTCACACACAGGTCAAGTTTACAGTGTGGGAGCCCTCGAGACGTATTTGACATCTCACTTGCTACTTGCCAGTGCAATCATCCAGTCCAGAGCTTGTCCTCACTTTAAGCATGCAACACAAGTTTCAGGATGATGTATTCACGCCACAGGTCCCTGGGAAGGACAGTGACCAAGAGCAGCTCACTTCTGCTGGAATTATTTGCCTGACACACCATGCTGGGAAAGAACCTGGCCAGAAGTAGATTCCATACGCTACATTGGGGCCAAACAGCTTATTTTTGGCATCTCTTTCCAAAGTACAACGTGGGAACAAAGTGCACCAACACACGTGCATTGTAGAATAAACTTAATGCCATACATACGCGTGTTAACAGTCTTCTGCATGCATGCAGAACAGGCAGGTGTTGTTCACGAGGTGGGAGAAGCCCCAGCCTTCAGCCTTCTATTGTTACCAGCACATCCCTCATTCAGCACGAACACTGTTGATCCAGCACTTCAAGCGCCAAGGACATTACAGAGCTGATCTACTCATGTTTACATTCAGGATTTCCAGATGATTACTGTTGTAATTGGTTATCTGGAAGAGACCCATCTAAATCGGATCTACAAGACAACTTCTGGCAGGAAGAGGCAGCACACCAGCCACAACAGAAAGTTTATGCGATTCCTACCGTTAACAAGCATCCGGATTCCGCTCCACAGCTTAGGCAGTATTAGGTAAAGCAGTACACACAGTTCAAGTTAAAACTTTTCTTTCTCTCATCTGCTCTGAAACATGTGCAATAAATTTTATAACGGCTTCTGTAAACTACTTACCTATAGCTTTTTTTTGTGTTGATATAGTAATATCAATTCCTATCTGATTGCATTTAAAGCAGAAAACTTTGCACAGCTACATCACTGTAAGCACTTTATCACCTAGTTTGAAAATCTTGAAACATTCTGCTTTTATTAAAAAAAAAATCTGCAAATTTGTATCCAAGGGATCTTCAGTTACATAGTTAAATATTACTTAGGAGGATGCTTATGTTGAACATAAATGGCTCAAAGCACACACCAGAAAACCCACAGAAACACAGCCCACTCCAGTCTAAAGTAGTATAAAAATGGTTTTCCCAACAAAATGGCTGTTCACTGCTATACTGTTCAGGACTGTACAAAACTTTATCTGTATGCTCTCCTGTATATTCAAAAGCTTCCCTATCTTAGGGAAGCCACTGTGACAGTTTAATAGCTAAAATTAGATAAGCAAGTTAGCCCTGACAAAAACTGAAGATCATATACTCCTTTTTAATAAAAGGAGAAAGATGAGTCTACTGCTACCAACAATTACTTATTCCCAGACCCAAAATTACATACAAAAGAAGGCTGTAAGAAACTCCGCATATAGAAACAAGCTCAAGAAACAAAGCCAGGAGCCTCCTCTCAGCCAGCAATGAGAATTACAGAATTGTCAACAAATGCTGAAACAGAAACACGAAGTGCCCTGAGAAGACACAGAAAATTGGCAGAGTTATCAGTTAACCAACGTCAAGGCTCTTTTTGCAACCAAGCAGAGTCCGGGCTTGGTTTCCCACCATCTGCCAGGGCTTACTCCAGGCTGAGCCCACACAGGCACTGTCATGAACAGAATCCCAGATGTTGGGCTACCAATTTCACAGCAAAAGGAACAGAATATAATGGCTTAATTGGGGCTCACAGTGAAGGGGTTCACTCTGCCAACTAAAGGTGGCAATTGTTCATGTTAGAAAGTTTTCTCCTGCTGAAAAGCATGGTTTCATCAACATGTGACCTGGGAAAAATGTTGGTATTAATCATATTTAGTTTCCTGATCTTCCAGGATCAGAAGAAAAACTAGCTTTGAGTTGACATTTAAGAATAAAGTTTTCTGTGGCAACAATATTATTTGAAGTATGCTGTACCTTTTCCTTTCAATTAAAGTTTTACAGCTTTGGTTTACCAGTGTTTAGGTATGCATGCAGCTTTCTTTCTTCCTTCTCAGTTTTGAAATGATGATTATTGTAATATCTCTAAATTTCTCAGTGCGTTAAAATTTTCTTTCCAGTAACTTTTATATACATGGTATGAAAAAAGCAATGGTTTTTCTCATTAAAGAAAAAAAAAAACCCAAGCAGTAAACCAGATACATTAAAGGAAAAAGGCGCACTTAAGCAACATCCATCTATTATCTCTGCTGAATTCGGACACAAGTTAGCACACCATAAAGAAATCTTACAGATGTCCCATGCCCTGGAAAAAACCAAAACAGATTCATCCTGTGGATGCCTATGGCATTGTACAGAGCTAATAATTAGATATGAGACCTTCTGAAAACTTCTTTCTTATTGTTCATTTCCCACAGTTTTGAAGGTATGCTTTGATTTTAAACCTAATTTCTGGACTAGCACACAGTGTGTACCTAGATGCATTCAGATGATAGGATAAATAACAGGATCAGGCTTTATGAAATGCCTTTACATGAAAACACAGTCTTCTTAGCCGGATTTATATGGCCTCCCAGTTCAGTAAACAGGAACCACTGTCGTGTATTATAAGCAATTTTTCCCCTAACACGGTCCTAATCACACAGTTCCTTACTTTGGGGGGCTAAAAAACAAACAAACAAGCATAAAAGGTGTTACAATGTTCACGTCTTCTTAAAGATCAGCTGTACATTGAAAATAATTAAGTGTATAGTGAAACATAAATTCTGCATGGAAAATTATTGCTGTTCAAGCACTGTTAAAATCTGTTCCTTGGAAAGGCACAGGAGAATGCTTATCTTCAGAAGTGTACATGAAGTAGTATGCATTAAGTAGAGAAAAGAATTTTCATGTAGAGTTCCATGATGGACATAATTGGAGATTTATTTCCAAAACACACAAACATCAGACCCACAACTGAAGGACACACCTTCTCTGAAGGGACATTCTGTTGATTCACAGCATCTTTTCTGCAGTTGCAAACCTGACTATGTCCTGAGCAAGTGTCTCGGCATAGCCGTAGGTCTTCTACCCAACAGTCTGAGCTTCCCTTACAACGTATAGTAAACATTTTCCTTTAAACCCCATGATTTACAATAGGAATGAAAAAGCCACATCTAGGCTGCATCTAAAGAAGCATGGCCAGTAGGTCGAGGGAGGTGAATCTGTCCCTCTGCTCTGCTCTAGTGAGACCCCATCCGTAGTGCTGTGTGTTGAGGCCTCCAGAACTAGGCAAGACAGACATCGACCTGTTGGAGCGAGTCCAGAGGAGCGCCACAAAAATCACCAGAGGGCTGGAACACCCGTCCTGTGAAGACAGGCTGAGAGTGTGGGGTTGTTCAGCCTGGAGAAAAGGTTCTGGGGAAACCTTTTTTCAGCCTTTCCATAGTTAATGGGGGCCTATTAAAAAAAGATGGGGATAATGTTTCAGCAGAGCCTGTTGTGACAGAAGGAATAACGGTTTAAAACTAAAAAAGGTAGGTATAGAATATACAAGGAAAAAAATGTTTACAATGAGGATGGTGAAACACTGGTACAGGTTGCCCAGAGAGGTAGTAAAAGCTCTATCCTTGGAAGCATTCAAGGTCAGGTTCGACAGGGTTCTGAGCAACCTGATCTAATTAAAGATGTCCCTGCTTATTGCAGGGGGGTTGGACTAGATGACCTTTAAAGGTCCCTTCCAATCCTAACTATTCCATGATTCTATTCTATGATAATTTGGGGAGCAAAGTGTAACAAAAGAACAAGATGTAGATACTGAGTTCAGTCAAATTCAGACTATTAAGAAAGCAGAGAGTCTTTATTTCAAGAGTAATTAACCTTGGAACACTAAGGGCAGTAATCTATTATCCTTTTACTGTAAACTTAAATTCAAAGCTTGTGTGATTTTATAAAAATGAACTCTAATTCAGGGTTGTGCAGAGTAAAGTGTTCATACTAGTCTGTGAGAGCATAAAAATTTATTTGTAGACTGGATTATTAAACCCAACAGTTGCTGCTGAACCATCAGTCCTCAAAATCAAGTCAGAAAATTGTTGCAGTCTATTCTTGTTTCATTAGTGATAGCTGTCCTCTATAATAGTCTCTCCTTCTACCAGCTTACCTTAAAGATACGTAAAGCTCTAGACTGTCAGTCAAAAGCAAAGTTATTTCCATTTATTTTCACTTTCTGCTTATGGCAATGGGAGTTTTAAAGTAAAATGATGACAAACTGTCCTTTTTTTCAGTCCTGTAAAAACCAATAGATTTCCATCAGCATACATACTAAAAGCAAGATAGCAAAAATAATCCTCACTAAGAGGAAAAGAAAAATAAAAGAAGTTTCTATAGAGATGTGGCTTTTTCTCCTTTTTTACATCATCTAGCTAAGTCTTAAGCTTTCTGCTGTCTCTCTCTTTCCTGGGTATATATTCCAATTAGGACTGCAGTTTTCTTAGTTTCTCACAAATAATAGCACATCAGCTCCCAGGTGCACATACGGTGATCTCTGGAAAAAACCCATAGCACAGGTATACTGCAATGTCTTTAAAAACTGGTATCAAGACAGGAAGACACCTCTTCTGGCATCCCTTCTCCTTACAGCTGTAACCTCTGAGCAGAAAGATAAGGCAGGCAGGGAGAACCCGCAGAGGATGACTCTAAGAGCCCAAAGGCTCACCCCTCTTCCATACCCTTTAATACTTTCTGTTTCTTTGGGTCCTATTTCACAACCACATCATCTCACTTGAGGAAATGTAACAGATGACATTTCAAGGCCCATCAACACAACTCCAAATCATACCAAAGTGCTTACTAAGGCCACCAGAAACCTTCTCCACACCCCTTGTGCCCTTACTTAATGTCAGGCTCCCTGTGGGCCTCCCCCCCACTCCTGCAGGAAGTCAGGGTAAGAAAAGCACAGGCTGCAGCTTTAAGGACTTCTCCCGTTTTCCAGGACTGACCAGACAGACAATAGGATCACTCCTTCCTACGTCAGGGGCTAGATGGATCTGATAACATATACACCAACACTGATACAGATATAAAAATAACAGAAGCAAGAAAGAAAGGAAAAAAAAAACCAAAACAAAAAACACCACCGCAAACACCTCCCACAACGGTTTCAGGCAGAACGTCACCCTATAATCTTAAGATCTCAAAAACCTAGAAAGGTGCAGCACCATTTTATGATTTCAGACAAAAAGATAATAAATAGTGTTTGTGCTCCCCCTGTTGGCTCTGTCTGCAAAACAGCACAGCATCAATGCCTACAGGAACAGATGATTGTGAATAACTGTTAACATATGTAGGGCTTCAGCCACTTCAAACATGAAACTTTTCCTTCATACAAAAAAAGAGACACTATTATTTAATCACAGAGTGAGAGAACACTTGTCATAAATGAAAAACAAAAACTAGGAGTTGTTTTGACCTAAAGAAAAGTAAGATTTTCTAAATCACCCATCCTAAACAAAGTGCTGTGAAAGGTACATAAAAGATGGTGAAGAGACATAGGTCAGTAAAGTTTACTCTGAATATATATATTTAAATGCAAAAGGAGACCCACCAAGCACAGCACTCTGCACACGAACCTCACTGACAACACTGCTGACCCCTGCAGCCAGCTCTGTGTCTCTCAGCTGTTTGGGAAGACTGGAAGGAATGGGTGGACTAAGCTTCTCCACCGTACCACCCTGCTGTTGTTTCCCAAACCCCTCATGTGTTCCTCTATGGCACCAGTAGCTGCCAGCTTCCAGGAGCCCAGCTGGCAGTGCCCCTGACCCAGCTTCAGTAGTAAGCCAGTTTCTGTTATTTTGCCTGCAAGAGGACCCCGTCAGCCTCTGCTCTCTACTTGGGTCATTTCTCAATGTCTGCATCTTCAAAAAGCTTAGATAAAGATGGGGATTTCTGTAGTAATAAGGGTAATGTTGGGTGGCTACCTACAACAGTGTCAGGTTTTGAGAGACCCCCGTAAGAATTACTATTAATTTGGGCATTAATTGGCTTCCATTTTTAAGTTAAAAAAAATAATAAATCCACATCGCAATTAAGAGCAAAACTGTATCCCAAGAACCTTTAAACTTGTCAATTTTGCCTTCAACATACAATGAAAGAAACAAGAAAATCTGACCACAACTCCCTCTAAATTCCTTACCTTCAGGCTAGAGAACACAAATAATTTGCACGTAACAGCCAGATTATCTCTGCTCAAATAATATTGTAGCCCATCCTTAAGATGCATTTTAGGAAAAAATTTACATATTGTAATCTTCTCGGAATTTTTTTGGCAAGCCAAGTTTACCTACATCGGTAAACTTGAATGTTCAGAATTTAAATACTGCCTTCCTTCACAAGCTACCTTTTCCCTTCAGGGAAAAAGCTGGCAACAAAGATTGAGAGTTACGTTAATAAGGGCTGTCTCTTAAAACCATGTGCTTGATGTTTTTTACATGAAAGTGCTTCAAGTATGACATGCAAAGCCCACATTATTTTATTTATATACATCAGATTAACTGACTATTAGTTGATTGTAATTAGATAAAGAATAAGTAGTAATATCAAACTGAATTAAATTTTAAAGTGCTAGGCATAATGATATTGAACACTCATTCCTGCAGTATGCAGGAGTCATTCCTATTTTGCTGAATGCATAAATGCAACCTCTTTGTAAACCCGTTCAGATCAAAATACATTCACACTTCCCCCACTACACTGCAACCAAAGACTCTCATATGAACTACTGACAATGTTATCTGACGAATCTCCTACTGATGAGCCTCTTACCATGTCCAGCTTCAGAAAAAGACACCAGTCTCATGCAGACAAGCACAATGACTGCAAGTAAACTGCAAACAGATGTCAGGAGAGGAAAAAAGTAAAACCTGTTGGCACTCAGGTAATAGAGAAAGACAAGCGGCAGCATCCCAAATCAAAGTTTAAAAAACATCATCACCCAGCTAAGAGGACCTGCTCCTTTTCCTATTTTATTAACAACTGCCCGCTGTTCCTCCTCAGGTATAACACATGATGCCACAGGATGGCAGCAAACACCCAGCTTCAGCCTTACCTGCACAGGCTGTTCACCTCCCGGTCTAAAATCTTCAAGCTGCTGCACATGCCACGCAGTCACACCGTAGGGCTCCTCGGCAGTCCTGCAGTCCAGGGGATTTGCACGTAACTGTTCTTTAAGCCACATTTGAGTCCTCACTGCAGGCTGTATGGGAGCCCCACTCACAGCCTGTTGTCCCAGAGTTGCGTATCTCTGTCCGAAAGCTTCACAACCGGACGCCGTAGGTTTGCTTTCAGGTAAGGCACTGTAGGTCAAGTCTAAGGCGTGTCTCCGCGAGGAATCCGAAACAAAATCCTCTTTGCTGCACGTTTCAAACTTGTATTTGCAGTCCAGTAAAGAAGAGCGTCTTTTCCCTATTTCTTTGTCCTCAATTTTCAGCAACTCCATGCTATCATGCAAACAACTCGGCCCATTTGTCCTTAATTGCGGTGACGCAGCTTTGTCCGTACTAGCCCTGGAGTCCACAGAATGACTACTGCCATCCGGGCTGAAGGTATTTGGTGAGCTGAGTTTAGACAAGGAGGACCATTTTCTTACAGGCCTTGCATCTTTCATATCAAGAGAATTGTCCAGGGCACCCTGATTTCTGCCTCCTCCTGACCGTACAAAGCTCGTACTCCACTTTGAACCATCAGACTTGAAAGCTTCCCTGTGTTTGGAAAGTGAAGAGCTGGCATTAGACGGCATCACATGGGCAGTGGGAATAGAAACCAGTGATCGGCTGGGCTTAAACGAAGAGGTGCCACTTGAAGTTGAATGATCTGGGAAGAGAAATTTATCATGTAAGTATTATACGGAACACACGTGAACATCAGCACAAAACATCAAAGTCAAGGTAAAATGCAAAAATAGAAGGAAACGGGTTTCTTGACAAAACAGGGTCTTGAAAACCATTCAAGATTATGAAAACGGAAACCTATTCAAGTGGGAGATTCAGATTTATTTTGCTCTGGTTAGAAAAAGCTGTACTAAGCAGTAGCAATGGCAGCTCCAAATACAATTCCTAGGCTGTGAGCAGAAGGCAGCGTCAAGATGACAGGTTGGATTTCACTCCACGCAACATTAAGTAGCTTCTCTATCACAAACAGTAAATGTATCAATTCAGGAGCCCCAAGACCAGTTCCTCTTTCATCATCCCTCTTTTTTTCTTCCTTTTTTTAAAGCAAAACAATTACTAAATGCACTTTGTAAAATGGCAGTGCTGGCAATGAGCCAGTTTGACAGCCTCAGACAAAACCATTACACCCTTTTGGAACTCACCAATTTCAAACCATGCTTCCTGTGCTGGTTTTGGCCGGGAGAGAGTTAATTTTATTCACAGTGGCAGGTATGGGGCTATGTTTTAGATTTGTGTTGAGAACACAGGGGTGTTTTAGCTGTTGCTGAGCAGGGCTCGCACAGAGTCAAGGCCTTTTCTGCTTCTCCCCCTACCCCAGTAGCAAGGAGGCCAAGGATGCACAAAAAGCATGGAGGGGATGCAGCTGGGACAGCTGATGCCAACTGACCAGAGGGATATTCCATACCATAGGATATCAGCAATAACATTACATTAAGTGTTACTGCATATGTTTATTGCATTGAATCAGCTATAAAACCAAGGGAGGGCGTGGCAAGGAGGGCATTATTTGGGGACTGTCTTGGCATCGGTGGGTTGGTGGTAAGCAATTGTTTTTCCATTTGCATCACTTGCCTTTCTTAGGTTTTAGTTCTGTTCTTTTCCTTTCCCTTACAATTTCTTCCTATTGTTTTATTTTTTTCAATTATTAAACTGTTTTATCTCAACCCACAGGTTTTCTCACTTTTATACTTTCTATTCTCTCTGCATCCCGCTGGGGGTGGGGGGCCGTGCAGTATGCAGGTGGAGGAATAAGTGGCTGTGCAGTGCTTAGCTGCTGGCTGAGGTTCCCCAGGTGATTTGCTAAAAAACAAGATTCCAAAAAATTTAATATGCCATTTCATTTTTATGTTATTTACAGACCCAGATATAATACCACACAGAAACTGTATGTAGCATAATTTATGAAATCTATCCCAAGCTGACATATCAACACCAGAAAAATCAGTGAGGTGATATTCAAGAGGGGACAGAAGAGCAAAGATGAGAGAGGTAAAGAAGTTCCTGGGGAATGGCCGAGAGCTCTTGCATGCCCAGCAACACGTTCTTAGCATCAAAAGCTGTGGACAACCAGAAATAAACAGCTAATCTTCTCGTTAGAGGATCAGCTCTCAAGTCACATGGCTGCACCTCAGGAAGCTCGTATTGCTTATTAGGTTCATGGCAGACAGAATGAAATTGCTCTAATTAAAATATTATTTTGGGGTCCTTTTTTGCCAAGAACATGACAGATATGCTCTTATTTCTTTCATCCTAATCCAGAGAGAACTTCTTTGGGATTTGTCAGCTGATACAAGAGTTCATAGTAGGACAATTAAAAAGAAAAAAAATTATTGCTCTAGAAGAACAAGTGGCATACCAAATTTGATGGCTACCCTGGGTTAACGTGATTTGGTGAAAGCCAGAACACATTACCGATCGGACACACTTTCAAAGGACATATTTCACTTAATATACCATGCCACAGACAGGAGAAAGAAGAGAGCTTCCAATGCTGCAACAACTTAAATGGCAGCACTACTTTTCCTATGTACCCAAATAAAGAGATCCTTACCCCCAACTGGAATACTCCTCCCTGTTTGAGGCCAGACTTCCTCAATCCTTGCACTTGCAGCACAACACAAAATACTACAGCCCTCCAACTGCACTCAAAGTGCAGTACAGCCCACAAAATAGTTGACAGGTCCTTGACTGATACCTGTTTATTACATGCTTTTTTTTCTGTCTCCTAAAGGAACCAGGGCACCTAAAAAGGTGGAAGTTCTTGCTGAAGCCTTCCTGCCTCTAATGCATCACTGCCCCACTACATACCCTCCTGTTTCAAAGCATAAGCTCATACCACATTGCCTCTTGCCTCAACTTTTACATACTTTACTTTTACAGTAGTTACAGAACACAGCTATCTTTAAGACCTGGCAAAACTGTCAGAGCTGCTTGAAATGGATCAACAGTTTAAGAGTTATTCATAGGGTAGTGATGAAAGCCGTAAGATACACACAGGATACTCACATTAGAGAAAGTGAAATGGAGCGTAGAATAGTACCAACTTGCTACCTGATGAATCATGCTGCTAACAAATATGAAGTACCATTTTTACCATGCAAGATGAAACACCTTCTTTCCTCCCTGCAGTTCTTCCTTAAAAATGCTATACTGCAGAGAGAAACATTTTCCTTAACTGTCTCCTGAGTCTTGATATTGCTCAAGAGGTGGGACACATTAAAGAGGAAGACAAAAAGCCACATAACCCATTTTAAGTGGAAGGAATCATGGTCTTCTGAACAACAACATTTGTACCCACAGCTACTGCAGCAGCGGAGACAGTGATACGCAACACTACAAGTTCCCAACATTGTGATATGCCTACGATACGTAACCCATCTGCCTATGCCAGGTGCAGTATCAGCTTCCCTCAGCTCTACCTTCCTGTCCCCTCTCATAGCACAGCAGACACTCCCACAGACAACCACTACAGAGAAGGCACACCCTGGTACTCTGTTCAGCAGGGGCTGCCAGCTTCTAGCCCTGCTCTGCAGTAGAAATAAAGACACTCAGTCATCTCTGGCTGAGCATGTAAAGCAGTGACAAGAAGGTGAAAGTACAACACATGATGGAGCTGGAGTCTGAAACATTGGTATTATGAGATGGAAAGCATAGGGTTAGATTCCTGCTTTCTGGTAGCATGCAGCAGAAGAGCAGGGAAAGACTCCTGCTGTCCTCTTGCTTTCCTAAGGAGAGTGGGGAGGAAGACACACAGTAGAAAGAACTGCACCTCTTGTACAAGTACTCCTTGGCCAGAGGCTGCTGCCTTTGTAACACTCAAACTGACTTTTGTACTATACCTTACTCAGAAGCTGAATCTGACAGCGCAAAGTCAGTCCTGTAAAGGAAACAGCCACAGGCTTTTTTATATCCAAAGTAAGAAAGAATATTTTAGGATTCAGGAAGAAATGAAATGTGTAGACCCATGTTTCATGTTATGCAGATTTCTACAAGCAGAAATGTCACATCTGCAAGAGAAAGGTAAGAGAGGAAACCTTGTCTGTATGCATGTATCTATAAAACTTTAACGCAGTTCCATACCAAAAAAAGTTACAGTAGAATTTAATATAGCATTTTCAGTCTGAAATACTGCCTTAGTGGCAACTACAAGCAGTCTTCAAACTAGAATTAAAACCAATAATAATTAGAAGTATATTATCTCCTTCTATTTTATTAGAGTACAGCATTATTCATATGTCATAGACTTTTATTTTTTCTTGTTCTACTCTCAATTCAAGCCCGAATTAAACTTATTTTCCTCACTTCTGATTCTAAACTAATCTAAAGCAGAATTAAACTTGTAATGTCACATACATCCAACTACAGCTGATGATGTCTCTGATAATTTGTCTCAAAGTGAAACGCAGCAATTTTGGCTTTGAGTTGTCCTAATTAGTCTTATTAATGCTCACTGAAACATGAGAAAAATCACACTTCTTTTCAGAGCATATTGCTTCAGTCTGCCTTGACTGCAGGCTCAGCTGGATAGGGAGCCAGCCTGCATTCAAAAAAGTCTCCTCAGCGCAAAAACCATGAAATTCAGAAACTTTGTTGTACATAGGAGAGAATCCAGAATGCGCTATGGAATTGAGAGATGTTACTACTACTGTACTGAAGGGAATAAGCTACATATAGCCAAATCCTGCCAAAGACTCCTCTATCCCAGCAGCAGGTTTCTCCCTTCCATACAGTCAGGGGTAAGCAAATGCCTAGCTCAGAAGCAAAAGTGTTCTCTTCTCAGCATTACTCACTTTTCATTTCATTTAGCTAGTATTTATTTGAAGATTACAAACACTCTTGAACATGGCTTGTGTGCCTCCAGAGTCTTTCAGTGCCTAAGACAGCTCTCACTAAGGAAAACAAGATTTAAAAAAATAAATAAAATAATAATTTTATATACATATATATATTACGGCTAGTTGCTACTAGTTTTCCTTTGAACAGCATCAAGATTATATGCCAAATTTTGCTTTTCAATTATCAAAATTATTATTTTGGGGGGGCCTACCACAAAACTCCCAAGAGCACTTATTAGGCATGACATTTTAATACCTGATTCAGTACTTCCCGAACCAGAAAGATTGGAAAAGTTCTATTTTAAACACACACTACAAGATTCCTACCACAAAACAGCAGTAGAGTAAAAAATTAAAAGCGTTTCATGTGTCTTCTTTACTATCTTGTGTTACTCTTCATTACTGCATATCTAGCATAGAAAATAACGTAACAGAATCAATTTTTGTCTTTAAACCCCAATCACAGGAAGGGAACACAGCAGACATTGTCTTCTGAAGAAGAGGGGAAAAAAGAAAGAAACCATCCAATATAAGGTTAATGAACACTTCCTGCTCATTTACATTTTCTTGTGCCGTGTTTTTTTAAAAAAAAAAATCACTAGGGCCAACTATATCTATCATAACTGGAAGAAAACCTCCAAAGCTATTTCCCAGGCCAGACACACAACATCATCATTCACAGAATCATAGAACAGTTCTGTCTGGAAAAGACCTTCAAGATCATCAAGTCCAACCTTACTCCTAGCCCCATCAAAAACCACTAGACCATGTCCCTAAGCACAACATCCAACCGCCTCTTAAACATCTCCAGGGATGGTGACTCTACCACCTCCCTGGGCAGGCCATTCCAACACCTGACAAGCCTTTCTGGAAAGAAATGCTTCCTAATATCCAGCCTGAACCTCCCCTGGTTCAACTTCAGGCCATTTCCTTTTGTTCTGTCACTTGTCACCAGGGAGAACAGAACAAAATTCAGCTACTTAAAAAAATTCCTACCTGTTGCCCACAAGTCAGTCATAATGCACAAGAGACAGAGAAGGTTCACTGTAACCCTGAACAGCTTCTTCAGCTGCAAAATGAAACTAATGCTGTAAGAACCACCCACCCCATCTACAGGATCTCCTTCTATATGTGATAATTTATTTACTGCTCCCAATAAAATATCAAACAGCAGAGCAATCAGCTAATATCCAATACCAATCAAAACGCATATGATGCATATGTTTATGGGACGTGTGTGTATCTAATGCCACTGAAAACAGAGAACCTTGCTTGTGTGAAGGACTTTGAAATTTGATATCTTACCCTGGGTATAATTAGAAAGCCCTGACCATGTAGAAAACACACCAGTATAAGACAAAAGAGCCGACCTCCTCTTCCTGCCTTCCCCTCCCACCCCCGCAAAATACTGACATAGATTACCCCAACAGAGGAACATCAACCAAATTTTTCTTCATAAATGAGCAAAAGATAAACAGGAGAGGTCAAGCCTCTATTATACAAATTGAAGGTCTTGAATCCGTGGTTTAACATACGAAAGTTCTTACATTTGCTATAGGACGTTAGTCCTTCTGAATGCTTCTCTAACTGTAACTCTTAGCTGCATGGACCCCGGCAACCAGCCACAAGCAATTCCAGCATTCAACATAGAAATTACTGAAGGAGTCGTTAAGTCTTCACTATTACATAAGCATGTGGCTGGCCCTCAGAAATCCCGTCCAAAACAACAGCCTTCCACAACAGAAGTGTCTTAACTCTCCTAGGAGCTGATCAAAAACCAAAAGACCGCGGGATGATGTGCCATGGCAGCAGAATTTATGCTATACATCTTCCCCCCCCTCCCCCCCCGCTACTTACACATTGGACTAGCCTTAATGCAGCACGGATAATCAGATGCACCAAGTGAGACATTTCAAAAGAGACAGGCAGGAGGCCAGCTCTAGCAGAAAGGCCCTGAAGAGACTGACTCATCAACTTCTAGAAGCAAAAGCACACCTTATCAGGGTGCAGTAACAGTCACAGGGAAGTTTAGGGTTGGTTGAGTGAGTTGGGTTTTTTCTAAACTATCCATAAATCTTCACCATTCTCTTACCAAGCCCTGTTCATATTACTTCAAGTTTACTATGTCAAAATGAGGCAAATGAATGGAGGAAATCTCTGCAAATAAATCTCTTTCAAAGAATAAATAAATACAAGCATGCATCATAGGAAGCTGCACCAGAAAAGGAAGTGCTGCAGACATGGGAGAGAATTATTCAGACCTTTAACAAATTCTGTATGACAAAGTGGGCCCAAAATCCTCATATAATTCCCAAACATTTGTTCATGAAGTGCTCTATTTGAACAACAAGGAACTAAAACAAAAGAGTAACTTACAAAAAAAACCTTACTAGAGGCAAAATAATAGTAACTTATTCATCCCAAATTAAATTAAGACAATATTAAATACTAAACTACTTACTGACAGCAAACTGAGTTGTTTGTGTCACATCTATGCCTTCAAAGCAGAAACAGTCCAGAAGCAAGTTAAGTTAATGTTATTTGGAAAAAAGCAGCAAGTTCACTGGCTTCCACCATCACCAGTTACCATACTGACAATGTTGATCAGAACTGTTTTATATAGGAAGTGGACACTTCATCAGTTCTACTTTATTTCAAACTAATTCCTATAGAATTTTCTGTAGTCTACAGTATTGGGTACCAAAAGAACATAAGATGTTCCTAAAAAGGTGCTAGTTTAAAAAGTTGAAGCAATTTTAAAAGTACATGATTCCCAAAAAGGATGAGCAGTACAACCCTGAATAATACAAATGCAGACTTAAGAGGTTACAGTTCAGGTCCAGGGAGGTTCTCCTCCCCATCTACTCTGCACTAGTGAGACCATATCTGGAGTACTGTGTCCACTTCTGGGCTCCCCAGTTCAAGAGGGACAGGGAAATACTAGAGACAGTCCAATGGAGAGCTACGAAGATGAAGAAGAGACTGGAACATCTCCCTTATGAGGAAAGGCTGAGAGCCCTGGGGCTGTTTAGCCTGGAGAAGAGAAGACTGAGAGGGGATCTTATTAACGTTTACAGATATCTGCAGGGTGGGTGTCAAGGAGAAGGGGCCAGTCTCTTTGCAGTGGTGCCCCGTGATAGGATGAGGGGCAATGGTCACAAACTGGAACACAGGAAGTTCCACCTCAACACGAGGAAAAAATTCTTTATTGTGAGTGTGACAGAGCCTGGAACAGGCTGCCCAGAAAGGTTGTGGAGTCTCCTTCTCTAGAGGCTTTCAAGACCTGCCTGGATGCGTTCCTGTGTGGCCTGACCTAGGTGTTCCTGCCCTGGCACAGCAGTTGAATTTGATCTCCAGAGATTACTTCCAACTGCTAGCGTTCTATGATTCTATGAAATATTAGTAAAGCTACTTCCCCTGAACAACATTATTGTAGAGAGATGTAAGAAGGAATAAATGGTAGGACAGCCTCAAAGGCTTCCTACAACCTAAAGAAATAAAAGTGAAAGATGAATACTACAAGAGGAGTTCAAAAGACTTGGTAAACAGAGCAGAAAGCAGTGCTGGAAAGAGTACAAACCGTACACAGAAGTACCAGGGTAGCAGACACGGCCAAGGAAGGAAATAAAAAGGCAACACCGAGTTCCAGCAACTAGTTCCAGCTTCTCACACAGCCTTATGAACAAAAGGAATATTATGTATGTATGAAAATACCTGAACAGAAACTTGCCTAACACATCCCCTCTAACTTACTACGAGCAGGCCGTTGGGTATTACCTTCCTCATCCTCCACCTCTGGAGTTAATGACTTTCTCTTTTTCCACTTGCAGTATCTCACTTGTTTCTCCAACCCTTCTGGCAAATTCACCTTCTCCCTTGTTTGCCAGAGAGCTGGTAAGGTAGCAAACAATCATACTTAGTAACAGCTAAGGATAACACACTCAGCTTTCAAATATGAAAGCAGAGAGTGGCAAACAATTATGTTCAAGTTTGGTTAACAAGGCTTAACACAGAAACTGACTATCTCTAAAGAGAAAATTACACCTTTCCATTGAACAAAAAAAAGAACAGAATTTACTCATAATAAAAGTTACTCCAATTTCCCTATTTTTGTATTATTTAAGTCCTGTTTGCAGCTTACCACATAAGTTTTTTTCACTCTGATTTACCTATTTCCCCAATATCGCCAAGGAACATGCCCTGTAGAAGTTACTACTTCAACTGTACTCAGTTATAGTAGTTAGCTTACTGAAATACTCTCTCAGAAGCCTCTTCTTTGAGTAACTCATTAGGACAGAGCAGAGACTCTCCAGCTTAGATTTTTATGAAAAGTGCTGTCCCATACTTGAGGGATCACTGCTGTACATCAACATCAGGTTTCCACCACACCTTCCAAGATAGCCGTTGGCAAAAACCTCATTAGTGAAATCGTTAAGATTCCGGCAACAAGAACAAGCAATTAAATGATGCAGTAGACACCACATGGAAGGCCAGCATCTTCACATGACCTCGCCCTAGCACTACAAATCAATCACCACATTCCAGTGGCTGTTTCAAGAGCCACAATTCCTAACTCCACCACTTAAATGCCAAGGGGCAATCTAAGTATCTTGCCAGAGAACCGCACATGGACAACAGCATCAGTGCCAAAATGAAGCACACAATGGATATTATACATTTGCTCTTTCGAAGATCAAGTGGTTTTAAAACCACTATGCAAGAAAGAGATAACCTCAGAAAGAAGCATTAGTCTTCTCCTATATTCCACTGCAGTCAGGGTTGAGGTTAAAGTTTCTAATATTAACTGAACTTTATAACAACCTATCATACAAAAAAACCCTCATTAAAAACTAATACACATTCCCCTAAAATATATAGTTGGGTTTTTTTTTTCTGTGCAAGAAGATACCAGGTAAAATGATCCACATTCTGCTTAAAACTGTTCCTTTAAACTAGTTGTCTGGCAAAATCAATTATCACAAGTCTCAAATAATAAACACTTGGTGTATTTCAACAAATAAACTTAACATTTTGTGCTTTGCAACAGCTGACTTCAGGGAAACCATACCAAGCCAGTGCTACAGTTTTTGATAGAGGAAAACAAAACAAATTCCACAAACCAAAGGCAAACACATATGACTGGTCCAGTAAAATGTCTAGGATTGGCTGTGATAAAAATGAGGCTTTAACAGGCACTAGATAAATGCATGCAGAGAGAAAGAAGAGAAGCCCCCAAGCCCCCAACGTATCACATACACACCAAGTACAGCCACCATGATTAAGGGATCGTAACATAAATGATATTTTAAGATTTAACACAAAGTAGTACTGCCTACCAATATTTCTGTGAAGTGAGAATTTGCCTAGCCATATCTAGGCTAATAGTACTCAGATAGGGAATCCACAACTCCCAAAGAGAAATGTCTTCCAACAAATTTAATAACTTCCTACTCTTGAGCCAGATCTGGGTCAAATTAGCTTGCTCACATGAAGCCCATATTCAGAACATGACTTCACAGGGGACTGGAAAGAAAAGTATCCCTTGATAGAGGTGGGATGCTGGCACTCCAGAATGAAGTCAGGTATCAGACCTGTGCAACAAGGACAGCTTTACAAAGTAGCACACAGTTCAAAAAGAAGCAGGTAAAATGTTTCACAGGAAAAGATTATTCAGCAGAGAAAAATAATTACAGCAGAATCAACTACTGCACATTTCTATTCTTTTTTCCTTACTGTACTCTATTTCAGATGACAACATTAGAGAAATGTGAAAGTACAGATCTGTTAAAGCACAAGGCCAACAGAGTACTACGGGGTATCTAACTGAAGCAGAAAAGATTTCACAGACAGCATCTGATCAGAGTGTCTAAAGTAAACAGCAGGTAAGCACAAAACCAGGTTTTTTTCTATATCAGTCACTGGAAACGAGTTTGGTTTTTTAGCTGCTATTGGTCCAAGCTTGCAACAGCCACCTGCTAAACTAATCACCGGAGGCTGACCTAACTTAGGCAGAACAGCTCTAGATGAGAAAACCGAGCATGTAAAGATAGAAGTATGAGATTGTTTTACTAGATTAAAATAAGTCTTTTGATTTATGAATTTTGCCTCCTTATCCAAAGGATACCACACACCCACAATGAATAAAACTGTGATTTCTAGAAATAAAGAATGCTCTGAACGACCATTTTCCAAGGTAAACACTCTCAGCAGTAACTGCCACACACACACAGAGAGATACACCATCCTCAGTGCTTTCCCCCCTGCATACCTCTTTGCCTACCAGCTCTTCAGCATTCAGCTTTCGTGCTGTTATTACTGCTGGACACACACAGTATCTGACAGAGAACTGTGCTACAGGATGTTCATAAGCTGCTGTACCAGGACATGTGAATGACATGCAACTGGCCACCACAACATTGTAAAAAACATGGTGTACTACAGTTGGATGTCTATGTAAGAGAAGAAAAAAAACAACAAAAAAACCCCAAAATAATAAACTACTCTGTAGCATCTATCTTTTCCAGCAATCTGGAGTTATTTTTAAGAAACAGTTATATAACTAAGTAGAACAAATTTTTAGATTAACAGGTTCTACTTCCCTCCCCCCCCCACCGATAAGAGGATAAAGCAATACTCCAGAACAGCAGTCACATAATCAAGCAACCACATTTTGCTGAAATAAAAGTGAAAACTTATACAGCCACAGGGCAATTTATTTTTTTTTCTGAAGGCCATCTACGGCTTCCAATTCCATTTTCCAACAATAAGCACTTAACAGTGAAGACATGCAGAAATCAAATATCCCCCCAGGATTTCATTAGAAGCAGGGGGGGTGGGGGGTACTATGGATGTCACAATATATCTGTCCTCCTTCCTTTCTGAATCTGCAAGATACCCAAGCAACAAATACCATCTCTTTCAACAGCCACCAGATACTCTCTCTTGCTGGCATTAATTCTTCACCCCCAGCTAGGCAAGATGGCTCACAAGAGAGTAACCTGGCCCATCAGAACAGCAATTCAACCCTGCCCTCCAGAGGGGGGGGAAATTCCTCTGCAGGATACCCCTTCATTTTCCAATACCAAGACAGACAGAATTTGTACTTTCTCAGGCTCTAAAAGAAACTTACTTGTATAATCCCAACTCTCTAACTTACTCCTAGTGCCATCTCCAACAACAGCATGCCCAGATTAGCTCGGCTGATGCCTTTCAGCAGAAAACCTACCTCACCTAAGACATGAAGGAAAAAAAAGAGGTGCATGTGAGGACACACTCATGAGAAGAGTTAAGGGGAGAGAGAATTCCTCTAACCTAAGGGACCAGAGCAAAACCTGAGGGTTCCCACAGTGCACCGGCATCCAATACAGTGGAAATTTTGGTGTTGACCAAGGTGTATACCAATCCCTTACATTTTACTTGTAAATACAGACAGAAATAGAGATTACACAATGTCAAGTAACTTTAGAAGGTTAAATCCCACTTCCAGCTTCCAAGGAAACTGGAGCTACATTTTTCAGATCGTTATCCACTATTGAAAATTTAATCTCTGCTCCTACTAAAATGGCCTTTAGCTTAAAAGTATCTTATTTAGATTCATCTGGTACTGTTCTACTTAGCAGCAGATCTCTTATCGTGGTTCACAGCCCACCAAGAATATCTCTTACAGGAGCAGAAGCTTTCAGCTTTACACCAGGCTATGTAAGTGTGGAAGAAGAGACACACCATCTTCATTTTCTCTCCCAACCTCATACTCCAACCTATTTCCTCTACTGGTTTCCCCCCAGTTGAGCTTTACATGCAGTAGTCATCCTCTCAGTTTATCTCTGCATTCTGACTTTGGGAGCCCCAGCCCAAACTCAAACTCATAGAATAGAATCATTGAGGTTGGAAAAGACCCTTAAGACCATCAAGTCCAAGTGTTAACCCAGCACTGCCAGGTCACCACTAAAGCATGTCCCTAAGCACCATACCTACATGTTTTTTTAAATACCTCCAGTGATGGTGATTCCACCACTTCCCTGGGCAGCCTTTTACAACACTTGACAACCCTTGAACGAGTGATCCTTCTAAGTACCACACTGGGTTCTGTACAATAAGAGCATATATGTATGAGCTTTTGCCCAGATGGAAAAAGAACTCCTTTCACAGTCAGCAGCAGGTGCTGTAAGCCACCACAGCAGCGAGCCTGCATGGGGCCAGTAAGGCAGGAGGATACTGTTTGATGGCTTTCATGCTGCTTCATAGACTGTTTCTATGCATCTCCTTCCTCCTCCTGCTGCAAAGGTCAGGCCAGGTCACCAAACACAGCCAGCTTGCCACAGCACTGCCACGTACCACTTGAAGTCATTAATGTACCACAAACCATTTACTTAATATACTTTGGCAATGCCTGCACCAGTGGTAATCCCTTTCAAGGGCCAGAAATTAACCCCAGGAATCCCAAAAATTCAACTGCAGCCTCAAGAATAATTTAGCTCAGAGAAGTTGCTCCCCTGCAAATGCTGATCCCCAAATGGTGAAAGAATATGTGAACAGAACTATATAGTAAACTGGAATAGGTCTACAATCTTGGTCTTATGCAATTACTTACCAGGTCTTTGGAAAAAGCAAGATACTGAAGAAAAACAAAAAAACCAAAACAACAAAAAAACAACTATTATTAAAAAAATAAATTAAAAATCTATTCAATAAATACACAAGAGTAAAACACAATATTGAAGTAGCAAATCTAGGTCTCTGTTTTCTAACCTTTAAATTCTTGGCTTTGTTACTCTACCCTTCACTTACTACACAAGGCTCTCCTTTCATGAACATTTCTTGAACACTTTAGGCCTTTGATAACAAATCAACTGCCTACCCCACATATAGGTCACCATCTGGAACCCAGCTCAGGTCACGAAGGATTAACCTTAAACTGGATTTGAGCATAGCTCTACATCCTACAGAAGTAGTCACTTTTTATACTTCAAACATTAAGCACAATTACCCTTGTTTCCCAAATGTGGCAACACTGTGCCTTACATTCTTCAGCTAGCCTGCTGCCCCTAAGCTTACCTGCTTCCTCCCACTCTCTCTACACCAAGCAATACTGGCTACCCCTCTATAACGTATATTTTAAACTGCACGGATTCAAGCAGAACAAAAAGATGGAGTAAAGTAGGGGGAAAGGAGGTTAAGACTCACCTGGAACACTCAGCATTTCCCTATAGCAAGAAAAATTCAATACTTGCCAAAGGAAGTTGACATTCTTTTTACTAACAGACATTTCTGAAAGCAACAAGCAGCAGGAAGGTACAGGAAAGTTACTGAATTCCTACTAACTGATTACAATATAACAATTGAAGGGTAAACCCTCAATTTTCCTGCATCACCTGGCTTTCACCATTTTGTCTCTAGCTCCTAGTATTTTCTTTTTTCAGATACACCTGTGAACCCATGATAATAAGGCTGATAATAACTGACTCTTGTTCCATTTCCAATACATAATTTCTCTAGAATAGAACAAAAGAGAGGGACCTACATTTCTGTAACACCCATGAACAACCCCTCCCTGTAAGACCTCCACCTTCCCCATACACACTCGAGGACTTAATTTTGCTTTTTTTGGAGGACAGTTGATCGTTTGAGCAAATGTGAACAATGCACTGGTAAAATTAGCAGTGTTAATTCAGCAGCTATATTTAGAACTAAATCTCACACTCTTAGGAGGATTTCTGTAGTGTTAAAAAAAACAAGCCTTCCCTCCAGAAGGGAACTATACTGCCTTATATGTCCACCATCAAAGAAGTTATAAAAGATAATTTTAAAGGCTAGAGAATAAAAACTCATGCATGTTACCATCTGAATAATATTATTATGAAGTTTTCCTGGAATATATATGCATATCTTAATGCTTACCAGTGTTTTTTCACCCATTAGTAGTCTGTCTGTAAAGTGGTAATAGTTATATACTATTCATATCAACCAGTAAGTCATGTTTTTTTAGAAATATTCTGAAAATTGAAGGCCTTTTGTGTCCTTTGAAAAGGCTGGCTGAAAGATGTGATTTTAACTAAAACCCATGCTTAACTAAACAGATACCAAATTAGGAGAGATATGCATAAGACCCAGTATCCAAGCTTTTCCTAATGAAAATATTTAGCTTTGCAAATAAGTTCTAAAAACCCAGTAACAGCAGTTTATTACTACTCTGTTCTTTCACTGGCAATTTCTAAAAAATTTATTGTTTCTCCCATCACTGCCAGAGAGAAGATAAGAGTTTAGTGCCCTGACATGGCCACGTTTTCAAAAATCTTATGAATTAACACACTAAATGAAAGTAACAAATGCAACTAAACCACACAAGCAAGAAAATGTAAGTCATTAATTATGATAAACACTTTAAAAAAATGTTTCTCATTCTGAAAGAGAAGAAGCTCCTTGGACAGCTTTATATATGTCAGGTACCATTTGGCAACCAAATCTGTCCTCCTTGGGTGAAACACTTGCTTATATAAACAGTCTCAGATTAAAAGACTTGATGATCCACTCTGCAGAACAGAACTGTAACCAAACTCCACCTTGTTCATTTGATATAATTTCTGTAGTCCTTCAAGATAAAACAAGCTAAAACATTCAAAACAATAAGACAGCACACACGTACAAAACCCTGCCTTGGTAAAGTTTTCAGGGTTTTATCACAGTAACTCTGCAAATCAGTTTGGCATGTCAAGTCCCAACAGCATGGTCTACCTCGGACCTAAATGAGATGAAAGTTCAATGCAAACATTCCTCCCTGAATACCCCCTGAACCTCCAGCAACACTGAGCACAGCCTTCATGCTTAAACAAAGCTTATCACATGACATGTGAAGTGTAAAGTTATTTGAAGTACTGGTACCTCTAGTGATACCCCGTCTTCCGAGCACTAACTCCTAGACTACAGTATTAAAACAGAAGAGGGGTTCACTGTTTACAAACTAACAAGCTTGAATGTGAACAATCAGAATTACATTTTTCTTTAAAGAAGTTGGTTATCACTTTTTTCTGCACTCCATGAAAACCAGAAGATAGAAGGGTTTTATGTCCATTTTTGTTTCCTGATACGTACAGTTGTGAGCACAGAGGTGGGAGAGCAGAGAATGTTTCAATTGCTGCCCTTGATAATGGAAAGAATTTAGTGTTTATAAATTTATTTCCAGTTGTTGGCTAATATAGTTGGATATTTATAGTATTCATCACTATGGTATCCAAGAACATTAGCAGGGCTTTGACCTACCCGAAACAATACAAAATCGCTTTTCTCCCTTCTCCAACCTATTATGACACACCTCAGTTGTGGTATTATTAGAACAGCATGTTTCAGAAATTAAAAACAGAACTCTTAAAAAGCTAGACTCGATTTCAGATCTTACTTTTTCATCAAAACAAGCAGGAAAGAGCATCATATAAGCTGGCAGGGGAGCAAACAGTTCACCAGGACCTGCTCTCTGGCTCTGAAATAGTCATCTCCATAACCACTAGCTCAGGGAGTCTGAATTGTCTGCTTACAAGTTTTTAAATAATAATAAAAAAACCTATTAAATGTCTAATGATGTTAATAATTGAAGTCATCTTTCACCCCAGAGCAGCATAAGAGAGCCATTTTGCGCAATGCGGCATCCAACGCGTTCCCCAGTGTTACCCAATAGCACCAGTAAATCCCTAACATAGCAAATCCTGATGGCATTCAGCCCACATCCCCGCTACCAGCCTGAAATCTGAAACTCTGCACAGGGTAGCAATTTTAGAAGCTACGTACAGATCTGCACATCACCACTTGAGTGGTAGAAGGCTAATAACGCACTTCAGCTTTAGAAGAGAGATTGACACAAATGATTTTTGGATAAATTGAAGCTACCATGCTTCACACTTCGTAAAATACTTTTTTTTTTTTAATCGAACACTGCTTAATTTCCTTTTGCATCTTGGGGCTAGAGCATCTGTAGGCAGATGAGACACAATTACAATATTGAAATGAAGCAGAAGAAACAGAACTTTATCAATAATAATTATCAACACTGAATGCAAGAACAGAAACCTCAAATTTTTTTTTTTATCCTGTCCTTCTCTACTGCACTTTATTTTCAGAAGTTATTTGATATTCTCACTTATTACAGGCCAAAAATATTAATGGTGTTAGAAAAGCAAGCGTGGTAACTGTTACACATATATGCACACATACAAACTCTAATGATGCATATTAATGCAACTGTGTAAGCACATACAAAAGTTAAATTAAGACAAATGAAGTGATTTAACTAGCCTTACAAACCAGTGAGTTTCAGAGAAAAGAAAAATGAATCCTGTTTCTCCAAGTCTGCTACATGACTTTGGAAACACAGAAGTCCACCACACGTGTCACACCCCTCATCAAGTCCCACAGTACCTCCCAACAGTTGGAATAACACCCCGTCATAGGAGCAACAGTCTAATTAACATTCTTCAGCTTCTACAGTAAATTAAAGATACACTGCTCCCATGGGAGTGTAGCACCACCAGAGCCGTATAAACAAGGACACTCGGCAGTAAGTCACACATGTTATTAATTCTATTACACTATGCTCCTGCCAGAACTAAATATTCCTAATATTCCTATCTGCTCTCAAACTTCCATTTCATTCCAGAACTTATTAAATACTTAGAGAGCTTCTGAATTTTTCACATTCATCTCCTTCCAAAAATATTCCATCCCAATTTCCATTAAAAAATAAATGGATCTTAATTTCCATTTAAGAAAAATTGAACTCATGAGTAAACACAAACCCTGCAATTTTTGCCATTTACTCATCATGTCTATAGAGAGAGAAACATCTTCATATCCTGCAAGAGTTTTATTTATCAATTACTGATATTAGTCTTAACATTTAGAAAACCTATGCAACTCTCTTAAACCTCATTTTAGAGAGGAAAACAAGAAAAAGAAGAAAATAATCATCAGGAAAAGAACAGAAGTGTTATAGCACCATCTCAAAAACATTCTAAAAGCAGATATCCCACCAGTATAAATCAAGGCCTGTTTCCCCTCTTACTATATCACATTCTTTTTAAGCCAAAAGACGATTCTCAAGGCCAGAGTTTTACAAGAATTGAGCCATTAGTAACATCAGAATTTACGACAAGGACCGTAACATAGGAAGACTGGCCAAAACCAGCCTTTCACCACTTTGGTTTGGTTTGTTTTAAGGGACTGACACTGAAAGAAAAGTAACAAACTAGAGCAATTGCGATGATTGTGGGCTCTGCAGAGCTCATGCAGCTGCATATCCTGAAGTCCTCTACCACAGTCCCCTCAGCGTCAAGGAGTAAGACCATTTGAATACCTGGTAGAGGTGAGAGAGGTTTCATGGAAAGACCCAAATGCAGAAAGAATACCTATCCTGTGGACTACTCCAAGTCAGATTTGCTTTACCTCTCTTTTCCCTCAGCCCTATTAGAAGAGAGAAGATGGGGCAATCATGTGACCTGGCTAGAAATACTGAAGCTGGTGACACTGACAGGAGTTTAAAGGAGGAACAAAGTAATGCAAGATAAAGTTCAGACCATGTGTCGTTGGGACCGCACACTTTCAATTCTACAGAAGCCATGAATCACCTCACTCAGCATATTCAGAAGCCGTATTAGACAAGATATATAGCCAAGCGGCTTCCGTAAAAAGTCCTACTCTTTTCTTCACCAAGGATTCCTTTCGTCATGACTATTATTTTTCCTAGTCTAGATGGGTCAAAGGAGATCTTCCGTGAGCAGTATCTATCACCCAAAAGAACAAGATTCTTCCAGCATAACTTACAAACTTACAGAAAAGCTACCATTTCCCAGACCCCACGTCTATCAAACCTGCAAATAGCCTGGCCTTCCACTCAGCTCCAACCCATAATGGTGTTTTATGAATCTGTGACACTAGATTGACATTAGCAGGAAAACAACATTTTAGGGCAGGATTTTCATACTCTGAAGATCTTTTTTTGTTGTTGTTGTTGCTGTTTTAGTTCTCCTCCCCAGTGGAAAACAGCTACACTCTCTAACAGGACTTGCCTATACATTCAACTAGGAAGTTATATAAACACCTGAACTCACAGCTCAACACTCAAGTTAATTATACCTCATGAAACTTACGTGACACATACAACCCACTAGTGGGCATTACACACACGTTTGGCAACTAATAAAGAAAGGCTGATTTTAAAGCCATTGCTTCTAAGATTCCCATTAAAACACAAAGTCAAATAAAAATATAATACTACACTAGACAATCTTGTATCTGCATGTTCCCTTTACTAAATATCTGCACCGTGAACTTGCCAGTTTACTATGGTGAAAAGTAAAAAAAAACTCCACATTTCATTAGTGAATCCAACTTCTACACACTCTAAATGTATTGTTCACTTCTCAAGCTGAGCCAAGTAAAATTAAAACCTTGCTATCACTGTCAACAGCAAAATATGAGTGACAGATGGCTGACAATGAAATAAAGGAGTCCAGTTAAAAAAAGTGTCTGTTCTTTAGAATTTGTATATAAAGCAAAACATACTATAATCCTGTTCACAGTCTCTAGGTCCTGCTACTAACTTCTAAATAGGAAAACTGAAGACTTCCTGCGATTTCATACAAAAAAAATGCTATTGTTTAAATCAGCCTAGAAAGACTGCTCTATTTTTGAAAACAGAAGATATTTTTAGCCTTTGCCAGTGATAGAGTAACCTCGATGGAAAAGGCTGTGCCACCAAGAGTTTCATACAATTTAAGAAACATACACAGGATATTCAGTCTTCTGATTCACTGGCCAATACCAAGAATAAAATTAACCTGTATACTTCAGAGGAGCAGCCCAAACATGGGGAAAGAGGTACAGTTCTTCAAAACAAGGTACATAAACAAGCACATATAAACTCTGTTTCACAATATCTAGACTTGCTAAAAAGCGCAGGAGGTCATGCTGAGCCAGTACACAGGTTTGGCCAGAACAAAAACCACTCACCCCATTTTCCCAAAAACATAAATACATAAATGGCAGACTGACCAATAAATTCAAGTCACTTTTCTTGCTAGTGGCTGACAAAATAAAGGCCAACAACAAAAATCTGCTGCTTGGTAGGTTCAGGCTGGACATTAGGGAAGAATTCTTCACAAGGACATCCTATAATCCTAGGAACAGGTTACCCAAAGATGCTGAAGAACCTGTCAAGGTATTCAAGAATCAGTCAAAGTCATTGCTGAGCTGGTTTGTGTTGGTGATGGTCCTGCTCTGAGCACACTGCTGGACATGGTGACCTCCAGCAGTCTTTTCCAAACCATGTATCTGATTCAATAGCATGGAAATATCCAGTGCAATTCTCTCTCAAGGAGATGAAAACTCTTACTAATTTTCCATTAAAAAAAGGCGGAATTAAACTATTTGCTTCCTATTTTCTTTTCAGATAAGCTAAACTGTGGCATTTTAACAATTAAGTATCAGGTAAATTGCAAGGAGCCAACCTACACCCAGGTAGAATTTCTCATAGGCATTCAGTGCCAAGCACGTCACATATTTAACAGGTAATCATCATGTTGCAGCTACATCATTATAGGGCAAGATCAAAGCAAATTCACACACACACACCTTCCATCCCTTTCTAAGGCCATAGGGTCAAGGAGATTATGTTCTTATCTCAAAATGGGAATGTGATTTCTTCAGGGACAGTAGATTCACAGAGAAGGAAAAGGCATTCTCCACTCTCCTGAATTTGTTAGCAACATCCTGAAAAACTTTCTGTTCAGTGCCACAAGAGTGAAAAAATAAATACCCATTCAGTCATCTTAAGGAACAAGAAATATGTTGAAATGCAAAGACGATTAACAAGAAGGGAGATGCTAATTTATGTTTATGTAATCCATAAATGTAACAAATTACTAACAGCTGCCACGTATAGTTTATTGTTACTACTTTCTCCTTTCCAAGGATTAAGTGGAGGAACAGCAGCATGGAGAACAGCGCACAGAAGAGGATGCAATTCCTGAACACCACAGGAATACCAGATGCAAGCTAAACAAGAAGAAAGTGACCTAAAATTAGAGAAGTTACTCCCATATTTTTTTACAAGAACCCTCAGGTTCCTCCTAATCTGACAGAATCAGACCACTAACAGAGTCTTTGATCTAGTCCTCCACCACCATAACACTGTCATCCCAGTTTACAAAACCAAATTCCTTTATCTTAGAACTAACATTGATTCTGCATGAGATTTAAAGGAAAAAAAAAAAAGCCAAATGCAACCCCAACCTACAATTCTCTTTAACAAGCCATGTACTAAAATACCACCACTATGAAAGCCACCCATTTTCATTGTTAACAGAAGAAACATAGAAAAAACTGCAGAAAAAAACTCTGCATTATAATAAAACATAGCATTTTTTTGTCAAGCATCTTTTTCTCTCCAAGCACATACATAAGTTTATTCTTATACACATAAATTTGCTTGATTTTTTTTTCCCCGATCTTGCCAGTTAATAGACAATGTACACATACACAGTTTAGCTCTATGCAACTAGCATTTCTAATTAGGGGAGCCTCAAAGTGTTTGTCTGCAGAAAAAAACTTACATATTCACTAAAAAGCTACTAGTTACATAGGTTTTATTTGTTTTCATAAGCAGAATGAGGCATAAACTTTTCAACCAATTACACAGGATAACTACAAGACCATAAAACTACAGTGGAAAAAATCCATCTTTGATGAAAGCTTTGAAATTGCTGGAGAGAAAAAGCCATCAAGAGGCAAGAACATACTTTAAGAAGTTTATTATCAATAAAAGGTACTAAAATAAACCAGCCAACCTTCACAAAGCCTCCATACAATCATTTCACAAGAGGATTTGCTGTCACTGTGGGAGTGGGGAATGTTGGAGGATTTCACAGCACAGAGAAGAGCTGGAGGTTTCTGCTTGAGGGTTGTAATTTAAAAGAAATTCAAGCAAACAAAAGCAGAACAACAATAACACACACAAAAAAAAAAAACCCATACAAGAAAACAACACACCACTAACAATGGCAGGTGAGCAGAAGGGGAGAGGGAAATCAACATTAAGCCAAATCAAGACACAAGTTTTCTCTTGCAGGGGACAGATTCTGTCATCCACACGATGAGGCTCAACTTCTGCTGCCTTTTAACTAAATGTCATTCTGGACAGAAGTTAACTCTGGGACCTATACCCAGACAAAACAGAACTAACCTTCAGCCAAATTTTAAGTGAAATAAAAGGTGCATGACAGGCAGAAAACTGAGGAGTTTGACAAGCAGCATTTTGACAAGACGCATTACACAAAGAAAAATATTTTTTAAAAATCCACATTTTAAAATCCATTCTTTCAAAGCTTAAACATTTTTTTTCACTATCACTGTCAAGTCATCATGACACAAAGCAGAAAAGGTACTTTCTAAATCGAGACATAACCTACTGTTTTCTTAGCAACTGGCTTAAACCCACAGCTTATTCAGATGTCCTATCTGTAGCACGATACTTTTCCTATTTTGTTGTTGAGTTACGAAGATGAGGAGAGTTTCCTTCAAATAAAACAGAGAGAAACAGAAAAGATTCCCAGCTCTGAGCCTTCAATCAAAAGGCTATTTACTGTTCCATTTCAATGACCACCCTGCAGCCAGAGGGGAACACAGGGCCTCCAGTTTTGTGCTGTTTCTTTTTCCTTGGCAGTATCAAGCCTATTGATATTGTCTAGATCTTAACAACAGAGCCACAAGAAAACAAATCTAAAGTAACAAGTTAATTTCAGACCAGTTCTGAATTCAGTGCAGCTCTTTACCCAAACATCAAGGGCTGATCCTCACTATAGGTCACCTGGTGCCATCTGGCACATTCAAATGAATGCAGTAAATAGTTCATATGACGTTGGCAAAAACTGGGTAAGAAGGACTTAGCCTGAAGAAAAGCTTGGTTTTACAAAACAGGCATGTACAGACTTGTCTGACGTTATTTTAAAATAGCATCTACAATATTATCTTCATACACAGCTACAAAGTCAAATTTCAAGTGGAGGAACCTCAGCTTGAGCGGAGGTAAGAACACCTCCCGCCCGATACATTTCACACCAATTCCTTTTAAACACAAGTAGATTTTGAATTAAGAACTTTCTTCTTTCACCACATCCCTAAAATTTCGCTACTGATAGGAACAAAGAACGGTAAGATTATGAGCTATCAAAGAAACTGTATTAGCTTATACACCCCTGCACTGGAAAGTCTTTTTTTTCTTCCATTAAGACCCAACATCAATGATTAATTCACTTTAGCACCTGGTCATTGCTCAATTTTCTTCAAATACTTGTATTTACAATGAATTAATCTTAAATTAACTCATGCTACTTCTACATTTCTATTTTTAGCTGAAAAGACAAGAGAATTGTAAACCCAGGTTAAATCATCTATTGCAGGTAAGTAAGGGTATTTGACATAAACCACAAATCCTCAAGTCTCCAAAACTTCACTAAAATTTCATTGTAGCACACAGTACCAGGCTTGGAAAAAGGGTCACAGAGTCTAGGTACTGTGGTGATAAATAAGAAGGAACCTTTACAAGCAACATGAGAAGGCAAAGCGATGGTTTGAGAACATGACCATCAGCTCCAGGAGCTTTAGAAGTGCCTAAGGAGGAGAAAAACAAAGCAATGGAAGTATTTAATATCACAGTATGCAAGTGACTCAGGATTCATCTGCAAGTTCAACACAGCAGGGAAAGGAGATTGTTTACTGCATACTTTCTAAGGACCACAATACTCACTAAAACTAACATCTGCATTTAAAGAAAAAAAGTAGTTAGGAAAACTAATTAATATTACCTAAAACTGGAAAAAATTATAACAGGGAATAATAAACCAAGATTATTCTTAGAGATTAACAAATCCTTCCATGCTAGATAACCCCTGTTTAGCCAGATTTATTCCAACCTCTGCTCATCTCAAATTACATGTCCTAGCTACCTCATCATCCTGAATGAATGAAAAGTGTGTATGGCTTTAATGCAATTCCTACCAAAAAAAAAAATAAAATACTAAAGAACCAGTAAGGAAGCAAAAAACCTAGTTAACTAAAAGACTGCTGATGTTGTTGATAGCTCAACATAGCATAAAAACAAAAACAGATCAACACCATCTTCTCCATTCCTAATTTTCTTACATTCCCATTTGCCAAGCGCACATTTAAAACACACTTCCTAGAATGAGGGGTTGCTCCCCTCCTGTGGCAAAGAAGTGACCTCTGTGTAGCTTCTACAATGCAGACTTCATGACTGAGGCTGACACAAACACAGTCACTGTCGTAGCAAAATCTTATCTGTCAGCCCTTTAAAAGGACAAAAAAAGAAAGAAAAAACAAGAGATTTGTTTTACTATGTCTCCATTGGGAAAAAAACAGACCAATTTTTCTTCTAAATTTGATTGGGTAAGAAGCATTTAAGATGGTAAAGAAAAAAAAAACAAAAAATAAAAGAAAACACCCACAGTGACACTAATAATTGCTTTAAAAACAAAACAGTCACAGTTCTCCAAGGCATTATCAGAAGCAATAAACTTGCACCTATTCTGCCCAAAAATTAACAGGCCAGCTGTAACCAGTCACCACTCAGGTAAGGTTACTGCACACAAGCCTCCCATGAGCAGACAGGTAAGCATTCTTGCAGGCTTTTTTTGTCCCTTACCTGTCCCCACAATTCACACTTCCACCCAAAACCTGGGCTAGCCAGTCAGACTTGTCATTTGCTGCATATTTCTGATCCAGACACTTAATTCCCCTAATCTAAAGAAAATCTGTGATGCAGGAAGTGAGATGGAGCAACCATGCTACACAAAAGAGTGGTCTCTGCATGTTGTTCTCTCACTACTGCCTTTTATACTGCCAAAACTGATGTAAAAAAAGTCCACATGACATATCACAGAACCTCACAGAAATGCAAGTGAGGCCCTGAAAAAGGTTGTCTAAAAGGGAACTCCTACATTCTACTTCTAAGGTTGGTTTTGGAGGGGTTTTTTGTGTTGTAACCACCAGTAACCAAACCCAATGTTGCTAACACACCAGTGTCTGTAAGCTATTGCTGAACACTGCTTTCACAGCAGCAAGGCCTCTGCCAGCCCAGTCAGGGGGTGGCAGAAGAGGTTGGGAAAGGACACAGCTGGGACAGCTGACCTGAAATACCGAAGAGATTCCATGCTATATAATGTCATGCTCAGCAATAAAACTAAGAGACAGGTTTTTCCAAAGTATTTCTTGCTCAGAGACTGGCTGGGCAGCAGTCTGCTGGTGGTGCTTTTGCATCACTTGATTTTTGGTTGGGTTTTGTGGGTTGTTGTTTTTTTTTCCCTTTCACTTATTAAAATGCCTTTATCTCAGCCCACAATTTGGGTTGTTTGTTTTCCTTGCTACTGCTCTTCTCACTCTCCCTCATTGGGATGGGGGAGAGGATCAGAGACTGTACAGGGGCTTACCTGCTAGAGAGGGACAACTTCCCCACACCATCTTAAGTCCATTCATAATGATTTATGTAACACAGTGACATAGCTTCCAAAATATATATGATAGAAACAACTTTTTGAACGGTATCAAAGTACAGGCTGCCAAATCCTAAGTAAGCAGGATTTATTTCACCGAGTTCTTTCTGATGACAACAAACAGAAGTCATCTTTCTAGAAATTAAGTACTAATGTTAGCTGGAGGCAAAATTCACTGAATTCACTGGGCAGAACACTCCCATCAGCTAGAGAAAACCCTGCTAGTATCTTTTTATGTGAAGCAAACTGAGCATGTGTATACTGTGAGCTTGTTGCTATGAAAAAAGTACCACAAAAGAAGGCAAAGTATGAAGTTAAAGAAGCATGTATTTCTCTCAGCAGGACAACCCTACGTGGAACTGGTGAGTGCCTTTTGTTTAGTTCAAGCCAATTTCTAATTCAGAGTACACAGGTTCACAAAGGGAGTATGCTACTGGCATTTGAAGGCACTTCTCCGTATCTTATTTTAGTCAAAATCTATTAGCATCAATTTTTCCTATGCATTAAGTCCTGGAAATAGGTTACTAGAAATCAAAAATAACCCGTGTAAAAATTTTGCTAAAATGCTACCCAAAAAAAACACAACAAAAAACACTCAAAAACCAAACTTAGAAAATAAGCAGCCAAGCTCTGAGCATTAATATTTATATTCCCCTCAGAAATACAGACACTTAATTCTAGCAAGGGATGACAGTACCTCTTCTACAAGGAAGAGAGTCTAGTACAGGCTTAAGTGCACATTTCTGATTGTCAGGATAGAGAACATCCCAGTAACACAACAAGGCTGACTCAGAGGGCAGGACACTGCTTTGCAACATTAGACTTGGCGAGGAGGGAGGAAGGAAACCAAGGAAGAATGCCTTGAACGTAATTTTTTTTTTTTCTACCTTCCAAATAATCAAGCTACTTTACCAAACTTAAGCCAATACTTGACAGGATCCAAAGGTACAGAGATTAATCTCGACTCAAATTCAGGGATTTCTCTGAAAATCCATCATCTTCCGAAACTACAGAGCACAGTAGACAATGAGCACAAAGTACACTGCCAGCTCTCAAGATCTAGGTTCCTTGTGCTTTTGCACCTTCCTGACATCAAAACCAATAGCGCAAACTAGTATTTGACCTGTACACGTTCTCAATCCCATTATCTTCAGCATCAAGCTAAACAAGAGAAGAACCCCTCCAAGATACCTCACAAAATCATAATCAGGTTTGTCTCCTGAAATTCAGTTCTGCCTTTTGTTATATTCAATAGCTATATTTATTAATCTTTCTTTCTTTGATCAAAGCCAAAACTTGCCTAGTTTAGACTAAAACCCTGTAGTGCAAAGGATGCTGGAGAAAATATCTGCAGCAATTGGATCTGTGTGGTACAGTGCTTCTGCTAAACTCTGTGGCTTCCCCTTCTTGACTTGCTACTTCTGCCCTGGGAGGCGGTACATCCCAAGCCCTTCCCACCACAACAGGTATTAATCTTCACTCAGCTGCCCTGCTGGCATCTGCTTTTAGTGTGGGGCAGAGAATGGGCTCAAGGCTGACTCCACCAAGGAAGGTGGAGGAACAGGTATGAGCTTAACTGTCTTCTGAACTCTTCTAGGCTTTAGCCTGGAGAACCTGGACCC
>WTSP01019528.1:115503-155447 GCA_025331215.1 Actenoides lindsayi | reverse complement strand
ACTGGTCCCAGTACTGATCCTTGAGGGACTCCACTTGTCACTGGTCTCCACTTGGATACCAACCCATTGACAACCACCCTTTGGGAGCGGCCATCAAGCCAGTTCTTTATCCACTGAATTGTCCATCCATCAAATCCATATTTCACCAGCTCGGTGAAATCTTCTGCCCCTTTTCTTCATGTGTATTAATCTTCTGGTGTATTAATCTTTTTTCAGTGTTTTTTCCTGAGTTTCCCCCTTTCTCCTTTTGCAGGTAGCTGCCAGGAAGATGCATTTTCTCTTACTAGCTGAATCAGAATTTCTTAATGTTAAGGGAGCTGGTGCTTCTGGGGAATTATTGAATGCAAGTTATTTGGTAATACTTCTTCCTGCTTGTGCAAGCCTTGCAGGACAGCTAAGATATATATCGTTTTATTTTCTGAAACATTTAGGTCACTGATTTGTCTGCTAGCCTGGTAGTGTTTTATTTTCAAATTGTATATGAACATGTGTAACAACCTGCGAGTATAATAAAATCAGTGTGAAAAGAGACTAAGTTTCATCACAATATTTCTTGAGAGTTAGTTGTTGGAAGCACTGGCATACAATCTGGCTTGCTTATCAAATTGATTAAAATGGTTGGAGCATGAGACAAAATTGTATCTAAATTTGCTCAGATTTGCCCTCAGAAAAAGTTTGTTTTAGAAATGTAATAAGAAAAAAGTATATGTAAACAGCTGGTATCTTGCTGTTTCGTGACCTGCCTTAAATGGTCTGTCTGGAGAATCCTGTTGATGGGAAAGGTCTGGTATGTGCTGCTTTGCTTAATGCTGCTCGATGCATCCCTTGTGGTGCTTCCTGCAGTCAAAATGAAGGTTTGGCTCAGCAGTTACTATTTGGGGAACAAATATTGATCATTTGGTGCCCAAAATGTGCCAGATGTTTTCTAGCTTTTCACTGATTTCTGCTATTCTATTTTTTGCCTTTATTTATTCAATGATATGCGTTTTGGAGTAGCTGCCGTATCAAAATTGTTAACTTTCTGCCACTCAGCACACTTGCTGATACACCCTCCAGCTTTTCCTCTTTGAAGCCCTGGCATCTTGATTCGCTCACGTATTTCCTGTGAGAGAATTAAGCCTGCGTGGCCCTGGCTTGATTCTATTTGGCCTGAGAAACTAATCTTCACAATTATTTTCACTGATTCAAGACCATCCAAGTAGCTGGCTTTGAGAATATTTGAAATACTGCTGCCACTGTTTCAGAGCCCCAGATGTACTAGCTTGAAACATTTATGCTATTAAAAGAGCTGTGAGAAATTTTGGATGAGGCTCGTGTTGACTTTGAAGCCAAGATTGCACCCTTTCATTATAGCACTAGCTTTCAAAATTTTGATCAAACCAGGGACTAACAGATTTATTTCCCCCACCCCCAAAATCTAATTTGCAAATGTAATCTTCAACCTGAGACTCGGACCACAGTTGCTCGCTGATTGGAACCGTGTGAGGGAAATCAGTTTGTATAACGCTTTGTTTGATATCATTAAATGAAATGCCACCATTAGCTAAAATATCCACCAAATACCACAGATTTATACTCTAAGTGTATTATTCACTAATTATTCTTTGGTATTTCCCTGAGGGTGGAATGTCTTTAGTCAGAGGAGAAGAAAACAATGATCTGATCAATCAGAAACTCCTTGAATTGCAAATAGGAATCAGCAACCAGCTCAGTAAACATGTTCCCACCAGCCCCTAATGCCAATGTGTCGAGCTTTCTACAGACCTCTGATGTCATTCTTGTATGATTCTTTGTATAATGTACACACCGAAATCTTTCTCACTGTTTTGGGGTGGTTTGCTTTTTGGTTTGGTTTTTTTTGTTTGCTTTGTTTTTTATTGCCAGTAAGGAAATTACATGTGTGTAATTTGTTCCCAGTAAAATGGTGCTTTTTGACTTGTAGAGGCTCTTGAAATAGAGATGTTCTACCTTGTTATTGGCACAATGCTCATTGTGTCAGATCCAGGGTGACACATCACTCACAGAATCTATAATATAAAGTATCTATTGCACCTGAGTACAAGCACATTTCATCTTTTATATTAAGATAAGAAACTAGTAGTGGTCTAAGAAATGGTGCTAAGCTGTTGGTGTAGTCAAGTGCCTAGTGTTTTAACAACTGTCTTGTAAGAACTGGAATATGTGGCTGGGTATTACCTCCCCTCATCTACTGACGAATGCCAGTGAAGCTCAGCTGGGATCTTAATGCTTTAGTGTCATTGAGGGCTCTGTGACACAGCTGTTGTGTTGGGAGCTGCCAGAAGGGACTGCCTTTGCTGCTGCAGAGAGATGCTGCTGCGAACATCTGCAGCTCCCCATGGTCTCCTCTTCCATTACAGGGAATTCTCTGATGTTCCAGGCGCAGAACAACAAATAATGCCTTGATCCCCCAGGGTTTTCTTTTTGCCATCTGAGAAATCATTTAACAAGTTTCTGCCACGCATTTGAAATGGAAGCATTCAGTGAGCTGTGTGAATGTACCCCCTTTGCCTTTCTCTGATGATCAGATTGAGACTGAATGCCTTCTTTGAAAGTAAGCTTCAGACAAACCAAAGCCATTGAAGTCCTACCTGGATTCCTGATGAAAATGTAAAAGACTGGGAGAGATGCAAACAGACAGAATAACCTCATCTTTTCTTCCGTCTGTAAGCTGAAAAACTTGATATAACTTTGTGTGAGCTACTGCTCCCATGTAGGGCAAGCTTTGTTCGATGGCACTTCTTAGGTGGAGGTGTGCTGCCGATGATTTCCGTTCTGTTGGGATCTGGCCGTTGGAAAGGATTAAAATGTCTTATCACCCTGGTAAGGTCATGTCTAAAGAGAAAGCAATTTGAGAAAATCCCATTCCCTGTCCTTTATTTTTTTCTTAAAATGTCTGGCAAAATTGTGTTTTATTCTTGACTCAGCAATAGATAAAGAATACAACAAGATAGCATCAAGCAAGTTGTGTGTAAAGGGATTGTCATTGCCTAGCTTTAAGACTGTTTTCATATATGGGTCTGTTGTAATAATTTAGTTGTGCTATGCTTCCTGATCAGATTTTCCTACAGATCTCTGCTGCATGCGAATATAAAAACTTGGAAGCTGCTAAGCTTTCCAAAATGTTAATGTAAATAAGCTACATATGTAGGACTAGTGCACATTTTCCAGGCCACATGCATATCAGAATATGATTAACTGACTAATTAGCTAATAATAAATTGTTATCGGTCTTAGGCAAGCCTGTGCCATGTGAGTCTGGTTTGCAGACCGCTGGCGCTTAATGTGGCGCTTCTACCCTCTGCAATGGAGGTATCTCCATCTGAGCTGGTAGTTGGTGCTCTGTTTTCAGAAGTGAGCAACAAGCACTTTTAAAGAACAATTTCCCTGGCTGATTTTAGGTAATTACCATAGAAAAATACTCCATGATCTAGTAGCACCTGTCCCTACATAAAGCAAACCCAGACTTCCAGTTCATATTTCAAAACCTGTGTGGATAAATTCTGCCTCCGACGTCTGGTGAGACTGCAAAAGCACAAGTAGTGGCAGAATGTACTCATTGGTAATAGGAACGTTAGGAACACTTTTCTCCTGTTTGGCCTGGGTGAATCATCTGAGACTTAATTTTAATCCTTGTGCCAAGGGAAGGCTTCCACAGGAGTCTAGTTCCCAAGGAAAGTGTTTTTTAGATGGAAATAGCAGCAATGCTGGTGCCAAGAGGCTTGTCTCAGGCTGGGTTAACTTGCTTTTTTCCCTAGTTGGTTCATGGCTGAGACTGAAAACGGTGATATCCAAGATGGTTTTGTGCAGTTTCAGTTCTGTGCCTCTTATCCTTTGTGCTCAAATGTTGAACCGTGCAGCAATTCTTTCTTAGTGCAGAAAAGTTGACTGGTTGTGTTGTAGACAGTGACCACTCAACATTTAGCTCCTTACCAAGTAATATAATTGGTCATAGCAAACAAAGCTGCTTTGGTATGTACTCATTCTTTCAGTTTGCTTCAGTGTTTGGTTGAAGAAAACAAAAGGTAATCTGCTATTGGAGAAACTGTGTATCTGGCAATTAATAATATTGCTCATACAGACTATCATGTGTCTTAAACTTAATACACCATTTAGATTGTATAGATAGCCCCAAACTTTGCTTTGGGTTTTATTTTAATGCTCCTTAACTGTCCTGTGTAATTAAAGCTCTTAAATGATCATGGTATGAATGTACCAGAAGAGGACTGAAACTTCCTCATTAATATCTAAACTTCGTACGATACAGTGTGGTATTAATGTCATCTATGATCACGCACTAGTGTCAGGGCCCTGCCATATCTGGACATAACAGTGTGACTTTTACAACCTTGTTAGAAAAAGCAATTGGGGGCAACGGGCAGCTCTGCAGTTACGTATCACATGGAGATGTAAGGAGCTTCCCACAGTGAATTTAATTGGCAGCGAACGCAGAGTACACAGTGACCTGCAGAGCAGATAACACACTTCTCTTCCAGTGATATCAGTCTCTTCCTGTAAAAGGGTACCTAAACTGCTCTGGAGCTGGACCCATGTGTAACTGACAGTCTTCCAAGGGGCTGTAGTTGGAAACTTCCAAACTGGAAGGATAAATCAGGAAACGCAGTGGCAGTAAATCCAATCTTGTGCGTAACAACACCATGGGAAGCTTTGCAATGCTGAGGAATAATCTAGGAGGAGCTGTGTGCTAATACCAGGAGTCAACGGACATTTCTCAAGAATGTTTAGAACAGATTTTGGTAATCAAACCTGCGCTGCTCAGAGTAATAAAATTACCTGATGCTTCATAGGCTTTCATGCATAAGGGTAAGGAGAGTCATGACATACAGCTTTGTATGAAAGGGAGCCTCGAGGGCTCGTGGGTTGGCTGTGATGAAGGAATTCTTTATTTGACACTAAGGGGGATTAATTAAGCCAGACCTGGTTTTGTTAAAGTTTGTAGTGCGGAATTCCAATCTTCTGAAATGTCTGAGGTTACAGAAGAAGCTTGTTACTTACCCTGAACCTCTCTTGAACCTAAAACAGCTGCTAATTAAAGCCATGCTCAATTGGGATGTAGATGAGGAGGAGGTGAGACATGCTCATGCTGGGTGGGAGAACTGTGAGCATCAGTAGTAGTCTTATAGTAGCTGGCCTTTGCTGTAGACCCAGAGCTGGTTCCAGTGCACTAAGCATAACATTGTCACTCAGCTGAGGTGGAAAATCCCTGATCTTTTCCCAGCTGAGTGTCTTTAGCCAGCATACACTTCAGTGAAAACATCTGGAGACCTAGTCCAGGCAGCTATCTGCTAACTGGTAGGGTCCTGGGACAAGTAGTTTGTGTCTCTATCCCCAGTGAATTGCTGAATAGCTCTGGAGGTGCTTTGGAGGGCTTTGTGGCACCTCCAGTGTAAAGCAGGACTAGTGGTGTTTTCCCTGCTCTACAAGGGGCTGGGCAGCCACACAAGATTATGTTGTTTGGTATTCATGTAATTCTGTGGAAGAACAATAACTACCATGAAAAGGCTGCTCTCATTTTACTTCTGGTGTTTTCTCCCGCTCCATGCTCTATGTTTGTAGTGAATGCCTGTTGGGTTCCACAGCCTTGATGCAGTCAGGTTTCCTGCCTGTTTAAATCTGCTTATATCTATTTCCAAACCTGACCGTGCCTAGTGTCTGACTTATGTGTCATCTCAATTTGCCATTTCTGCTGTGATTTTGAGACACTTGCAGGGTGTTACTTGCAGGTAACTAACTAATTTGAGTTTGACCTAGAATAAGAGCAGAGATTTTTAGTATTGTTCTTGAGTCTAGCCTAGAATCTTCAAGCAATAGGTGCAGAACTGAGCTATATGTGCAGAAAAACAAAAGGAACAGGATTAAAAAAAAATTTAATAACTAAATTGGTAATAAACAGCTTCCCTAATTCTCTCATCTAAGCTGACTTTCAATAGAGTATCTCTCAGAAGTGTAATTCAGCTCACATCAGCTGCATTTGAGGTTTTTAGCGTTTTAAAGAACTTCAGTTCTTTCAGTTCACCTCCATCCTTCTTGCACCACCTCAAGAAAACAAAACAATTATAACTTTCTCATTGTAATTTCTAGTTCTGCACTGCGACCATGAGTTGAAATGCTTGAGACAGCCTCCAGGACTGCTCCCAGGTCCAAACTTTAAACTTGGAAAGTAGCTATAGATAAATACAAGGAGGATACCAGGGGGCTGTGCAAGATTTATATTCAAGTCATTGTTCTGACGCAGGTTTGTTCTGTGATGTTGAGTAAATTAATTTCTTTGGCTTCTTATCCATCTGCAAAGTGACAGTCATGGGCCTTATCTGCTTAGCGTGGCTGAGGTGTATATTGCCATTATAAAGCTTACTCTGGACTCTGCCCTGCCACTGGGGAGGATGTGTGGGTGCCTGACAGAGGAGAAATGGGCAGCAAGACATTTCTTGTTTGGTTTTAGTAGCACTTGGCTGGATTTGTCTGTCTCCCAGTGGCAGGAGGTGTTTGCAAATACATATGTGTGTGAGTGCTGAGGTAAGGTGTGTCCTGCACCATATGGCATGTGCAGATGTATGTTGGCAGGTGTGAACTTGTGTAACTATATTTGTGTGCATTGAGGGTGGTTTTGGAAGAAGAAAGAGGAGGCTGAGAACCCTGGCTAGGTACTCACTTTTCTTGTAATGTATTACTTTAATTTAAATTCACTTTACAGTCAGTGCACATGAGAATTATTTTGAAGGTTTAATTTGCTAGCTGCTGAAAGCAATAAGGTGGCTATCAACAGAAAAGAAATAGCTTGGCTGTTTGTTAATGCTCTTGGGCTGTACTGTAAGTACTCCAGGCAGCTGTAGTGGTAGAGGAGCAAATGAAGCATTGTTGCTTTTAGCATTGTTTGTTTTATTGTATCAATAGCTTTGTGTTCCTAGGTAGTTACACGTAAATTATTTTCTGGAGCAGGTAGCTGGGGGAATCTCTGGATTCTCAAAAACATTCCTATGGAAAAGCTGTTAAACTATCTATAAAACATAATGTTTTGTCCTTTATTAGTGGCAAAAACTTCATTACATTTATTATGTTTGGATTGGTGCTAATTTTCTGGACATTTTGGTCAGCAGAAACTACTGAATTGCCTATATTTGGACTGGGAATTTAATTTCTTAGGATGGTGAGATTTGATTTTATGTGCTATAAGCAACCATCTGGAGTAAGTTTATTTGTGTTACGTGGCTTGCATATATTTATACTTCAGATTGAAATCCCTCAAATTGATTCTCTGAATTTTTGCATATCATATAAATGACATTTGCTTGTAACACAGTGGAGTGATTACAGTGAATACTAAAATGGCAACATTCTGCAGTAAAAAAAATTACTATGTAAAATGAACATTAATTTACAACAGAGTGTAAATTTATACTATTTAATGAAATGCATTCCCTGTGCAGTGAAATACTTCTTGTGCCTATTGAAATACAATTACAAAGCACTGAAACTTATAATATTTAACAGAGACATTCTGTTACGCAGTAAAAATTGTCATGTTTGTTAAAATTATATTTGATAGAGTGAAATAAACATGGTCTGTGCATATGTTTATTTCTCTATATACATAATATTAAAAAAAGATATCATGACATCAATCTGCTATAGATCAGAAGCCCTGTACCTGGGCTTCTTCAGTAACAGTCATGTTCCACCACACAGTAGTATGTCATTAACTGCTTCCTTGTGGTTGAGATGCTTGGGAGGGGTATGAGGGGGCAGGGTTTGTCAGTGACTGATATTGAGTATAGAAATTTCTGGAGCAAGTCTCACATGACAGGTGAACAAATGTTTTTAGCTGGTGAGTTAACCTTCTTGCCCATCTACATGAGGTTGGTGGGGCCAGGAGACATCGATACATGTCGTAAAAGGAAAAAGAGACATCAACTGAGAGGCTGGTTTAAAAGAAAAGTACCCTTATGTGAACAGTTACATACAAGTTCTCTCTAAGCAGTAACAGGCATCTCTGGATAGATATTATTTTGCCAGTAAAATATATCTGTGGTACTTGGCAATAAAACCCTATTTTCCACATGCTGGACTTGCTTCAGGGAGGGGCTCTTGCAGAAAAGATTGGTTGTGGTGACATTGTAGCTGGGGGCTGTGTTATTCACACAGATGCTGAAGACAATTGAAGCTTAAAAAGAAAATGCATTTGTTCCAAGCCCAGTACCATTCACTGCCATGAGAGAAGGCTGACAACATAAATGCATTTGTTCTCTCACAATTCTGCTTTCCGTAGACTTATACTGAGAAAATACGGTATACTTTTGGACAGACTCAGAAATATTGTGGCCTTTCAGTACTTAACAGGGGCGTATATGAAAGATGGGGACAGTTTCGTGGTTTTCGATTTTGTTTTTTTTTTTTTTTAGCAGGGCCTATTGTAACAGGACAAGGGGTGATGGCTTTAAACTAAAAGAAGGGAGATTTAGACTAGTGAGAAGAAAGAATTTTTTTACAAATGAGGATGGTGAAACATGGGAACAGGTTGCCTAGAGAGGCGGTAGAAGCCCCATCCCTGGAAACATTCCAGGTCAGATTAGACAGAGCTCTGAGCAACCTGCTCTAGTTGCAGAAGTCCCTGCTCACTGCCGGGAGGTGGACTAGAAGACCTTTATAAGTCCCTTCCAACCCAAACTAGTGTATGATTCTGTTTTTAATAGTATATACGTGGTAATTGTACTGATTCATTAGGTCATAACTGTGCTAGTGAAATACATGGTTTCTGGCTAGGCCTTTTTGGGGTTGTTCTGGCCAGCCATCTATAGAAATAAAGTTTTCTTTTGTTGGCGTGCAATATTCCTTTGACAGTCCTCAGCTGTCCTGTAAAGCTTAGGGGAAAACCTCCTGGAGATAGCCCCAGCCATCAAGCTGGGCTGGCACCACAGCCCCAACACCCATCCCTTACTGGGGCTGGCACTGAGGCTTCTTGGTATGACTTGCCCTATGTGTGGGCTTCCTGGGGGAGGGATGAATTTCTGCAATCATCGGACGGATTGCAAAACCTGCCCTCAGGCTCTGGAGAGTGATTTAAGGTCTCATCAGCAGCTGATGGTAGGAAAATATTCACTCATGTTGGGGTGAAATTCTGTGCTCTGAAATCACTGCAATTAACGTATTTATTTGCTGATACTGGTGTGACAATCTTTACTTTGCTCCAGACACCAAAGAATAGGCAGTTTCTCACTCTAAGGGAAAAAAAAAAAAAAAAAAGATTAAACCCCCTTATTAAGGTGCTGATAGTGCAAGATGCCTTTTACCAGTGCAGATTCTGACCTGCTTCCTCTTTGTAGCTCGTGTTAAATTCCTGGCTGAAGATAACCACTTATCCTTATTTACATGCCCACTTCTATTCCATAAATGTAAAAAGACTTGACTCTCTTGGACTAATCTGTCCACTTCTGTCTTCATCTTGGCCAAGGAAGTTACATAAAACAAATGCAGTAAAGATGAAGCTGGCCATCAAAGGCCATCAGCTCATTACATTGCTAAATAAAATTATAAGACTTGATATTCTGAAATAACAAAATCTGATTTATAGTTGCCCTTTTTATTTCAAAAAGGGAAAAATTGTATTTATTCCTGCCAAAATGTTGATGCAAATTGAATGGGTGAGAGGTTCAAGAAATTTTCTGGGCTAACTTGTGGAATTGCTGCTACCAGTTTTCTCCAAGTTAACCTGCCTGTGTGTTGCACAGAGCAGCTTGCCAAGGCTCCTCCATGTAGTCTGTAGGCTCAGATGCACAAAGATATTTCTGCTTTCAGTTAATTTTTCATTTCACCTCAGTCCCCAGCTTTTCTTCCTGAGTGGCTCTGGCATGTGTATTCATTATATATTCTCAATAACATTGATCTTGAGGCTCTGTGACCTCCTTGGCTGCCTCCTTGTATAAAGCATGAGCAACATGCAGGAAGGGAGAAGTGGAGGACTCTAGGGAGGCAACTGTTACATGGGAAGGGAAGAGTCTGGGGCAGAGTGACAGAAAGTGGATGAGTGAAGGAGCTGTGCCCAAGAAGGAGCAGGGCAAGAGAAGGGAGATGATGGGTTGGGAGGAGGGCACAGGGTGCCAAAGGAGGGTGAAAGACCCTCAGAGGGCATGTGGCATCCAGAGAATTGAGAGATGGAAGGAGGAGGAGGGTAAAAAAAAACCTAAACCAAAGTTAATTTGAAGAATGGCAAATTTATAAGGAATGTGGGAAGAAGGGAGGAAGATAAAATGATGCAGAGGCTGTGCATGGACGTGGCATTTTCAACCTAAATGTCTGCAGTTATCAAAGATGAGATTGCAGGAGGAGGGCAGGAGCATGACAAAACCTGCTTGCAAGGCAAAAGAAGAGCAGCACCATTGCAGAGCCCCTCTCTGTCTACCATTTGTGGCTCTACCATTCCCCTTCCTCCCCCCACCTTGCCTTGAAGCTAAATTTATTCTGCTCCTCGTACTGTTTCTGTGCTGAACAAACCAACATTGTACAAATTAAGAGGACAAGATGTTCAGAAGTGGCAAATTCACACTGTTTTCCTAGCACATAAAAACAAATTTAGATTGGTGTTGGGGATGGCAAACTCGGAGGGGTGGGATAAACTCTACAAAAAAAAATCATTTCAGTACCAAGAGCTGAGTGCAACATATAAAAACAGCTTATAAATTAATCTTTGACTTAACAAGGTGAGTTGCAGCAGCATGGGTATTAATCATAAATGGCAAGTTTCTTCCCATAGAGACTTGAGCATAACCATGCATTGTCTTGAGACAGGTCCCTCTTTGTTTTTTTCTTAAGATTACTATTTTTGCAAATACAGAACAAAATTTCCAAGCAGTATTTGACCACTGTGTCTTCAGTTACTCTGGGTCAGGTGGTATTTAGCACCCTCTGTATCCCTGTTGTTTTGGTTTTCTGTTGAAATGTGTTTTCTGGCATGGTGTGCAATAGCTGCCAAGCAAAAACAATAAAGAAGATCAGCCTGGGAAACCTGACAGCAACTCAGGGCTTGGTGGCTGCTTTTTGAACCAGGGACCCGCTCAGTGCAGCTAGGAGATGTCTCTCATTTGTGAGCGACTCTGTGGAAATAAAGAACAGCAGAAAATCTGTTCCTTAACCTAAGCTCTCCCCAAAGAAATACCAAGGAGAACACATCTGCTTGTCGTCTGTGAGGCACTGATAGGGCCCAGATATTTTAAGTTATGCAGGAACCCAAAGATACAGATTGGAAAATCCCCTCCAGGCTCAAAGTACCTACTTCCCTAATTCTTCGACCAGAGGGACTTCTGCAGCTAACAGCTTCTAAATCCAGACTTTGAGATCAGCCCTTGCAGCTGTGGAGGGCTCTGCTACTTCTTTCCCTTCTCTGTGGCTCAGTAAGGATATTATTTTGGTTGGTTGGTTGTTTTTTTTTAGTGCATTGGTTAACAATTCAACCAGAGGGAAAAGAAGCTTGAATATGCTACTGCCAATAGCTAGGTTTATTAAAAAATTTCTTTTTGACTTTATTTTTCCAAGAAAAGTGACTTTTCAGAGAAAACGGCTCAGTGTTGTTTTAAGGAGGAAGAAGGGAGAGGGAACACAAACTTATTTAGCATGTCAAATCCAGTGAGATTCACCGAAGAAGGGAAAAAAAATTTGAAACCTCAGAGTTTCACATTGACTTAAAATTTAGTTTTGTTTCAACTGGAAGCATTACCTTCTCTTCGCATTCCAAACACGCACAAGAGTTGACCTTGCGCTGCCAGAGTGGTGTTCTCTTGACTTTATCAGCCATCTCCAGTGATGAATTTCCTTTTATCAAAGAGGAGCTAAGAAGAAAGGGGACCTGTTAAAAATCTGGAATTAGAATTTAAAGTCCCCTTTCCTTCAGTTTTCCTTTCCACAGTGCTAGAGTTGCTCCAAGGGAGGTGGTGTGCAATGTTGATATTCTCCTTGTGACAAACAAAACCTCTCTTGTCAGTGTGGCAAAGTGCAGAGATGCAATATGCTGCCAGCCCAAGACCCTCTTGCAAAATAATTACACTTCAAGGAAATTTTCATCTCATGTTAACGAGACCCCCTACAATCTTTATGTTCTCACTCATATTAGAAACTGATTTATAATTAATGACAACTGGAATGCCACTACCTCTGCATGAGAGAGATCTTTAGCTATGTCCTCAGAAAAGCTTGAAAAAAAAAAAAAGAAAAATATGAGAGAAACGTTTAATTGCTGCTTTGCCATGCTAGTAATAAATGGTTATCAATAATATGTGCCTGGAAGCATAGAAAGCCAGAAAATCAGCAAGAAAATAATCTTTGTACATAGAACGTTCAAATTAGAGTAGAAAAGACCTTATTTGCCTAAAACAAAGAGTGTATTCTAGGTGGCATAATGTTTAATAACCGTATTGTGCCTTTAGAGACGTACTGGAGTTAATACTTTGACCAGGATTTGAAAGTTTACAGAGTTCATAATCATAATAGGGATGTTTGCCAGATGAATGTTGTGAAGAAGTCTATTAGATATCAGTTAGTTTAACACAGGTATTTTTGGTTGTTATTCTTATTGCCTTCTGCTCTTCTATTTTTCCTCCAAGGTTTACTAAATAAATAGGTCCCTAATGTACCTACAATGTTCAACAGCATAAAAAACTCTGTGTCTGATTAATTAAAATCTCATTATCCATCATAATTGCAGTAGGTATGCAAAAATATAAGATTTATTATTCAAGGAATTAATACATTTCTAGAACTCTTTGGGGTTCAAATGAGAGTTGGAAATGAGCACTGTATAATAACTTGTTTCAGGAGAGCTAATTAAGTCAGTTCATTTATTCAGTTATCTAAGCCTAGTCTAATCCCATATACTGCTAAAACCTTGTGATGTTCCCAACTTCATTACTGATTTGAATTAACATGAGGACAGAAACAGAAAGTGTTACTTCCTTAGTAAAGAGCGGGAGGTGCCAGGCCTGAGCCCCACAGGGTAAATCTGTTGCCTGCCATACTGCCCTTTTCTTCTAAACAAAGATCTGGACTTCTTTTAATGGGATAGTACCTTTGAGTCCTGCTGGAGTCTCTTCAGCTATCACATACATACATTGCAGCTTCCCTTTGTACCTCAAGAGTCCTGGGAGTGAAGAAGGGGGTTCACAAACAAGCTGCGGTCACAACTATTGTTGCAGTTGTCATTTGCTTTGCACAAAGGGTTTTTGTTATGGGAAAAGAATGGTCCTTGTAGTCATCTTTATCCATTTCTGCTTCTTTGCCTCATGCCAAACACTGGTGAGTGTATGCAAACAAGAAGAGAGTCCACTTGTCAATAAACAAAGGGTGTTTGTTTAAGGTGAGGATTAATTTTGCATCCATCTGACAGGTTGCTTACTGTGGAGGGGGGGAGCAAGAGGAGGGGGAAAGGCCATGAAATCTGACATAAAAACACTGAAAATATTTTTAAGTAACAGTGAAACAAATGATTCTGATCGTCTCACTCTAATTCTGGGGATTCTTTTGCTTTGCAAATATCCTGAGATAATACATTAGTAAAGATGGGAGCATGACTACTTGTCCACCCAACTCTGGGTGCCAAAATGCAATTCAGAAACAGGCTAAAAAGAACTGTTAACCACAGTCTTATGCAGTGAGGGAAGTGGTCCAAGTTTTTTTGGGTTTTTTGTTTTTGGTTTTTTTTATGTTAGTTGTTTTGTGATGCTGTCTTGGTAGAGAATTTTGTAAAACATACCTGAGGTTTTATTCCTTCCTTTATGGTCCTACTCTATTTTCTCCTAAAACTTTTGATTCCAATACAGGCATTTGAATAATGGATAAATTCTTCTAGCCTGGCAGTGCCCCAACAGACTGGCAGCTTCCCAGAAGACATAGGTGCCTTGTTCAACTGCCCATTTGGAAATGGAGCTCTGATGAAATTGAGCTCCAAGAAACTAGTCTTGGTATGTACCATTTGGAGTTGATAACAGTGATCTGAGTTGGAAGTTTATGGGGAAAGCTCTGGAGTCTTCAGAACTCATGCAGACTGGCCACACTAGACACCCATTCGAATTCTTTTCATAAAATCTAATACTTAGGTCTAAAGCTTTTTGAGCATGTTGTATGCTGTTTCTTAAGGAAATCAAAGGGAAAGCCAAGTAGTTCTGGAGACTCAGCATGAAAGTATTTCGTTAGGTTAAAGAGATCTACCGGAAACTCCTGTCCTGCCATGGAGGACTGAAAAAGTGTTTTAGTCCTTGCATTGCAGTAGGAAGGGAATTATTTATTAGAAAGCTTATATAATGGAGCAGTGGGTGTTCCGAGTAAACTAACTTATAATTTGCTGTTTTGCATGTGAGTCTGTAGACCTCCTTTCTGGTGAACTGAAGGTAAAGTCTCATCAGATAGACAAAGTGATGATGATGATCTCCTTTTAACAATCTTATCTTTTTTTTTTGGCTGTGCACGTCTTCATACATTCTACATCCAGTTCATTTTTTGAAACCCTGGATACTACAGCTTTTGATAACTAGGGTTTGGGTTTTCCCTTGCATTTTTGTGAAGAATCTCCACTATTAGATGATGACAGCAATTGATTATACCACTTTATTGCAACTTCTAAGAATACATAGCCAATTAAACCCCTCTGCTTTTCTAAGGGTGAACAAGCCATATAGACTCCTAATAGTCTCACCACAGCATGTTCTTCCTTTGTTACTAGGCAGCAATTAACAAGTTTTTAATGGATCAAAAGCTCCCAGAGACAAGCACTGCATGATAATAGGAAGGTGTCTACGTTTTTTGTTCTCCTCAACATGTCAAGATCTTGTATAGCCTTCCCTCCCTCCCTGGGTTGAACAGCCCTGTTGGAGGTGCTCAGTGTGGGATTTTTTTTTTCCTTCACTATCTACTGCAGTGCATCTTAAAATAATGATATTTACACATGTTCAGTTATTAAAGGGTTCTAAACCATAAATCTGAACTGCAGTCCTGTTAAAACTGAGATGTGTTTAAATGTCAGTAAAGGGGATAAATTATCTTTTCTTCCCAAGATGATCTCCCTGGTGCCATTGAATTCTGCACTGTCAGATTTTGCTGATGGAGTAATTGTTTTTAAAGCAATTCTTTCCGTTTTTAATGTCATGTTTATGCTAATTAAAACACAGCAAGAGAAAGGGAGACCAAGAATAAGCTTGTCGTCTTTCCAAAATAATCTATATGATTATTTTTTAAAATAAGTCTCAGTTGAGAAATAATTGCTGCTGTACATGAGATTACTAATAACTACGTAATTTGCTACTGTTTTGCATTAAGAGAGTTGGTTTTTCAGCTGAGCTATTTAAAAATCTATAAAGGTGGCTGCTGAAATTCTGGCTATTTTTAAAGTAAATGAGATGTTCTTAGGTTTGTTATGAAATGCAAAACACATCTTTTTCCCCAGTGAACTTCAACCTATCTGGGCTTAATTTTGTGCTTTGGTGCCTGCTGGGTATTTTTAGATCTCAAGGAAATGGAATTGTTGCATCTGCATTACTGGGGAGTCCCAGTGTCCTGGTCTCTTTTTAAATGCCCCTTCTGCATGGGGAGAGGATGTACTGAGCTGGTGGCTGGCAGAATAGCTGATACAGGGGTCATTTCTCCAAAGTGATGGAGGAGCACTGGGGTAGATCCATCAAACTTCTCTGTATAATCCATGAAAGGTAACACTGTTGTGCTTTGTCTTGTTTTGAAAATGCAAACTTAGGAAAGCTCAATCTATATCCCACTGAGTGGCTAGACAGTATCTGCCTTAGTTTCAGGAGATAAGAGTAAGAAAGAGAAGACCTTGCCAGTTTGGATAAAATGGATTCATTTATGGTCATATGGTCATTTACAGTGAAAAGTAAGGTTTCTGTCTAGGAAAGTGTTTTAATTTTTCAGGATAAGATGTCACAGGATATGCAGGTGGGTGTTTGTAGTATAGCCCATAATATGTGTTCCTTGGAGAAGTCTGTAACTGTGAAAGACCTACACTAAAACTGGAAACCACGTCAAATATGACTAATTTCAGGCTGTGCTGTGAACTTCGATCATGTTGGGAAATTTTGAAGAGAATCTGTCCTGAGCTTTGAGAAAAGATTTCTTAATTTGAAATGAACATGCACTGAATTTATGCATCTCTGCTTATACCTGGATCTGAAAAGGTGCAGCTTTGGTTATTTCTGGTTTATTTCTCAAGATGTCCTGTAGGGAGCTGGTGCAGTTCCTCAGTAGTGATGTACCCACAGGTTGTTGTCTTGGGTTTTTTTGCTCTTTAATATTTTAAGCTAGAAAACTAGTAATTGACTAAGGAATATGACAGAAACCTTGACCTGCAAACTTTGGCAAAATTTAGATTCACTATAGAAGCTTGTGACTTGAAACTCATTTCTTAAAGTTCATTAAAAACGTAATGGGTGAGTAGGTATCTGTCAATGCAATTACTCCAGGGTGGGTTCTTTTGGAAAATAATGTCCTCTGTGTTGCACTCTTGCCTTCATAAGCAAATGCTTTATCAGTATGTAGCAAAAAAAGTTCTTGCACTTGAATGCTGTCACTTTGGATTAATTCTTTAGCAGTCATATAGCTGCAGGGGGAAAAAAGATGTTAGTACAGTAAGAGAATAGGATAAAACATACAGTATAATCATACCCTTGTAAAATAACTGATGATGCATCTTCATTGGGAGCTCAAGCTATATTATCTCCAGAATAGTACAGTACTACAGAATGAGAGAGGATGTGGAGATGTGAATTTTAAATGGAAATTTGATACTTGTCTCTTGCCTTAGTGATGGAAAAGTCAGTTTTAAGTAGGAGATGTATCAGAGGATGTCTGTACAAATATGAATGATGATGAAGGTGCACTTCTGCCTGTCCTTGCTTGTAAGGTATTAAGAGGGAGTCAATTACACCAGAGGACAACAAATTGAAATTGAGAGGAACTGTCTGCATCATTAACCAGTGTGACTCTCCAGGACTGCATATGTAAGTCTAGAGGAACTCTGAAGAGAAATGACCTTTTACATAAGTGAGCAGATTTATCTGGCAGCATCAGTCCCTAATTCTGTAGAAATGGGTATGGTTAATGGAGCAAAGTACAGGAGAAGAATTCCTGTATAAACTGATAATTTTGTGACTCTGCATACCCATGTTTCTCACCCCTAAGAACTCTGCCTCCCTGCAGTAATTGAGTCTTGTTCCAGCATTGTTTTGCAGCATGAAGTGGCAGTATAACTTTAGATCATCATGATGACAGGGCAGTGAGAGCCTGTGATCAGGCTGACCTTCTCCTAAAGCTTGTGTAGAATGTACGGAAGCTGACCTGCCATGAAACATGCTCTACAGCTTAAAACATCTCCTTGAGCATCCTCTGTTATGGTTTTTCCCTAGTCTTCTGTGCAGAAGAATTGAATTGGGTCCCATATTCACCAAAACCAACAGACTTCTGCTCCTGAACAGTGTACTGGCCCACTGAGCACACGCAGGTGGGAGGTGTGAGCCCATGTGTGATTTGTGTCAGATGTTTTCTTTGCAGTGACAATACCTGAGGTCATTTCAATAACTTGATACACCTGCGCTTTTCTTACTAGGCTGTTAAACCATTTCCAACTCTCCAAATTTCCTTGTGTACAAAGGGATATACAAAATCATGGTAATGCCATTTTTGAGAGGAACAAACTGCTGTCACGTTCCCCTCCGTATTTTCAAAGAGCAAGCATACAATTGCAAATCCATTGAACTGCACTCCATTATCTCTTATTAATGGGAAATTGTCCATAAATTGCTGAGGCGTGACTGGTTTCTTTTCCCCAACACAGCTGCAGTCTCTTTATCCTGTGATATCCCAGCTTCTCAAAAATAAAAAGAGAAAGTGGTGTGTGGAGATGGGAGGAGGGAAGCTTGAAACCATTCACAACAACATCTTCCAGCAGCCCCTGGCAAGAGGAGAGAGCTTCTTCCCTGCTGCTGAGCTGGCCCAGCACGGGACCATGACTGGGACTGGCTTCCCAGCAAAGGGGTGGAAAAGGGAGATGAACAACTAGCAGGGAGATACAAGAAACCAGTTTGATGGATTTTTAAAAGGACTCCATGCTCCTTGGTACAGAACGAAAATCTGACACAGACATTACAGGAGGAGATGCTGAAAACTGAGAGTATCTAAAGCTGTCTCAGGGCTGTTATAGATGGGTCAGTGGTGCCTGAAGGGATAGGATGGTGAAAGGTACAGTAGAAGGGAGACTGGACTCTTGCGGTGATCAACTGTGCAATCTCGGTTCCTTCTTTTCATTTTAGAGCCCTGTGAGTAATCTGCCCAGGCTTTGTTCTCCTACATAAGCGGCACAAATGCTTCTGAATAGCAGGAGACATGGGGCAGGGGTCCAAGCACATTCAGTTGCTGCCCCATCTGCATGGTTCCTTTCCTCCTGTCATCTTAGGATGAGGAAATGAGTTACCTTGTGTGGTGAGTAACAAAAGGCCATATAGTTTTCCCTGTGTTAATTATACTACAGACTGTTTAATTCTGTAAATGAGCTGCTTGGCAGGCTTTCAGAAGAGTTACACAACTCCTTCCCCTGCTCTCTGAGATAGCATCGAGAGCAGCTCAGCTGTGAAGCTAAAGAGCATCAGCACCATCCACCTCATGGTGGATGTCTGAGAGCCTCTGTCCTGCAAGTGTGTGAAGCAGGGACACACAGCATTGCTCCTGACCTCACGGTTGGTGGGACTAAATTGTGTGGAGGCGAGGGAAGGCGGGGAGCTATGCAATGCAAGTCACAGTCAAGTTAGCTAAGAAAGAAGGTTTGATTAATGGGATGCACAGGTTAGAAACTTGTAAAGCAAGATATTTAATTAAAGACATACTTGCTGAAGCCATTGAAGAAAATCTGTGTTGTTGTCCCTGTGGGCTTAGGGGTTGATATCCAGGTCTTCAAGGGATTTTAGTTCTGCATCTTCCTTGATCATCAGCATGTGATGGAGCACAGGCAAGTCGTCTGTCTGTGGCTCAGCCTTTTTGTGTATTGAAAGGAAATAATTTGGTCAACCTCCTTTGGGATCAGCTGCAGAGAAGACCAGTGGGTATCATCAACACTAAGCAGGGAAAAAAGACAGCAGCCTTCAAAAGTACTGTATAAGAGACCTCAGGCCTTGACTAGGCTTGATAGGGAATGGACTCTTCCTCAAAAAAAACCCTCAAACAAACAAAAAAACCACCAAACAAACAAAACAACAACCAAACAAAAAAACCTGTGCCATTGAAGGGTATGACAATGTGACAGATCATCATTTCTGTAATCGCATAATGAATGAGGGCTTTTCACTGCAATACTACAATAAATGTTACAGAACACAAGGTACCATAAACACAAGGTGGCTCACTTGCTAATTTCTGTGCTCTGAACTTCTTGCCTGAGGTCTACAATGCAAAACATACTGGAAAAAATGTCTTTAATTTTTTTTATACCACTTTGTCTACACTGAGCACCAGATCATCTTTTTGCAAGAGAGATCCGATGCAATTTGTAAGCTAGCAAGATAGATCCAGTCATCTAAAGTATGGTAGACATTACTACTTTTATGATGATGTTCAATAGCAATGAAAGGATTCTAGAATTTGCTGGGGAAAACTATGACATAGGAGAGAAGTGGCTTTTAGTCCTTTGATACATAAGAGTTTATAACACAAAGGTTTTTAGTAGAGGCCTTTTCCTTCAAAGGATATGTGAATTCCATTACATCCTATTACTTGCTATAAATTTAATATAGAAAGTCCCTTATTTGGAATGACATGAAGAGATGGATATTTATAACTCACATCAGCTGATAGTTTGGCCCCTAAGAGCTAGTTCCAGATTTATTTATTTATTTATTATTTTTACTTCCCCCTTGTCTGTTTTCTTTCATATTACATACGGACCTTTCCTGGGCTCTAAGTCTGGCTGGAGACTGATTGTGAAGAGATACTAAGTAATTCAGTGCCTGCGATTCTAGAATTCAGGGCTTGTGCTGAGCCCAGCGTTTCAAAGACAATTGTCACTTCCTGCTTGCATTTTGTGACATATTATAGAATGTTACTTCTCTGTGCAGCAATTTTGTCATTATTCAAGACAGAAAGAAAAATGGGAAATCCATTACAAGCCAGACTTTGTTATGACACAAGAGAAGAATCCCCATGGAATTTAGATTAAATTCTCTTTGAAAATAAAATAAAAATTCCACCGTGCTTGACAACATTAGATTTATTATATATTTATATCAAAAACGCTAGCTATGCTCCTTGTCAAAGCTTCTTTAGATGCCGAGATATGTGAGACAAAGCAAATCATTCTTTGAGTCATTGAAAGGGAAGCTTATTACTGCATTGGAATTAAAAGATTTGAATCAGAACAGAAATGGGCAGTTTCATCCCCTAGTTGGAGGTCGACTGCTAGCTGCCTGTGTGAGCCTTTTAAATCAGATCAGCTGTGAAGTTCGTGTGTACAGGCAGAGGTGTGTGCTGTGAACTTGTTGTGTTTTACAGTGGTTTAAGCAAAAATATTTTATTCCGCAACTGGAGAGAATTCAGAGGGCAGTTCAGTTAGCAGATATGGCTCATCAAACAGACAGTGACTTGCTACACATTACTAACCAAATTGCTCTTGATTGTGTACCCATGTCTTGAAACAGGGACATTGTACATATTCAGTGCTTCTACAAGGAGCTGGGTATGCTCATCTTTTATTAACTCATGTCATAGGTACTTGGTATATTTTAAGATTACATTACAGGCTTGAGAAATTGCAATTAATGGGAAGACGACTTTCCTTTACTGTGCATTATCCCAGATTGTGCATCTCAAAAGCAGTGGCTGATTTAATCTCCCATGATCTACTTCCATAGATTAGGTGTATGTATATGAGGAAGCTGGAGTTGTCATCATAAGCAATTGAATTTTTTGCAGGAAAACTTGCAGAAGAAATGGGGAATGAATTGCAAATGTCATCAGGTTATAAAAGGGAAAACATGACAGTCAAAGAGTAGTAGACACCATCCGGAGAAAATGCATTCATGTTGTTTACCTGGTCTTTCCAAGGCATGGCAGGGATGAATGAGAAGAATCTAGCTGCCTGGAGAAGAAAAGGCTCCAGGAAGACCTTATTGTGGCCTTCCAGTATCTAAAGGGGACCTACAAGAAAGCTGGGGAGGGGCTTTTTACAAGGTCTTTTAGTGTTAGGATGAGGGGTAATGGCTTCAAACTGGAAAAGGGTAGATTTAGATTAGAAATTAGGAAGAAGTTCTTCACTCTGAGGGTGATGAGACACTGAAACAGGTTGCCCAGGGAAGCTGTGGATGCTCCAACAGTGGATGTACTCAAGGCCAGGTTGATGGGGCTTTGAGCAACCTGATCTAGTGGGAGATGTCCCTACCAACGGCTGTGGGGTTGGAACTAGATGATCTTTAATGATCCTTCCAAACTAAACCATTTTATGATTCTACGTTAAATATACTGATGTAAAATGAAATTGTATGTAACAAACACAGGACAGTAGGAAGAGTATCAACAGCAGATTTTGACTTTATATCTCTGGGAAATCTTCATGACATTGATTCACTTCAGAGAAGTTAGTTGTGAGCCTCAGAAAGCAGAGGAGCAAGAGGTTTTTCTTGGTTTTATGGTATTTCCACTCTTCAGGAACAATAATGCTAGAAAATGAGACCATGTTATTTTATGTTTCCCAGATGTGCCAATAAAAAGCCTGTGGGAGAAAACAATACGTAAGAATATATGAATATAATATATATTTATATATAAATATAAAAAGCTCCAGAGAGATGCCTTTGAAAGAGCAGAGGAAGAAAACTGTATGTTCATTGTGGGAACAGGCATATTGTCCAGAAGGGAAGAGTTGGAGGAAAGGAAGAGATGAGTAAGGAGGTTTAAGAGAAAGTTGAAGAGAGGGAAGACTGAGGAAAGGTGAAATAGGTTACTTGTATAAATCAGAGAAGAAAGGAGACTTAAGGCTTGTTAAAATAAAATACTTCTATCCCCGAAGTTTTCTTTCTGGACATTAAAAAGCTTATGAAAGATTCTAGCTGTGAATTTAGCTTGAAGTCCCTGACTCTAGCACTTTGAGAGAGCATTAAGATTCATTTAAAATCTTTTATTCATTTTGATGCAATAAAACCTATATAGTACTTTTCTAAATGAGTACCCATTAAAGGGACAAAGCTATGAAAGAGTCATTTCCCACAAAATATGAAATCCAATAAGGTTTATTACCTACTATTTAGTGAATGGCAGAAGCTCTACGGAGTATACGAATAAGTTTCCAATCACTACTTCATTTGTCTCTTAGAAGATGTACAGCATGCAGTATATCCAGCTATCCCTCCCCCACAGGTCAAACATAGCATCAGATTTGTTTATGCACCATTTAACTTTCTTATATCTTATATGACATTATAACTTTGTCTTTTAACTTCCTGCCACTGCTGAAATGATAAATTCAAACTACAGCTTGACCCTGCAATGCACTTGACAGCCAAACCTCCCTACACACTCTCTAGCTCCACAGGCACTCAAGAGGGGCAGCAAGCCATTTTTTCCTCTATTGTTTCTGTTTACCCAGCACCGTTGATTAGAAAGCTATTTCCTGTTTATATAGATCTGTAGGAACTGGCAACTATGAAATATTAACAAGATCTCTATATACAGCATATCAAATGGGGCAGGGGAGTGCTGCTGGTTTTGATCATACAACGGAAGGGAAGCTGCCAAATCGATGTTTGGTGGAGGTGGCGGCCATGCCGCAGCTTGGCCAACTTGTTCGAGATGAGTGCTGGATCAAAGGAAGGCTTTCAACTTTTGCTAGGGCCAGTTCTCCTAGTTTTGCTCAAGTGGAGTTTCTCCGTAGAAAGACTGATGCCGATGGTTGAGGACCAAAGAACATGTAACATATCTGTCCTCCAGATCTCTGGCCGGGGCTGTTTGGCGGAGGTGAGCGCATCAGAGTGATTGTGTAACACCCTCACCCCTGCCAGCCAAGCTCAGCCTCCAAACTGAGCTTTCTGTTCTGATGGTGGAGGCCAGAGTTGTGAGAAGCAGGAAGTTGCTGCTTTTGGTGGCTGAATCCCTCACAGGATTTTTCAAAAGCCTGAAGCAGATAGTTGCTGGTGCACCTCACTTTTGTCTTTGTAAAATGGGCAGAATATTACTCCCCTGACCTGTGGCACTGCAGTGAAGATATGTACGCTACAGATCTATATATGTACTAAGATACTATAGTAGCTGGGAGATCTACACAAACCTTGCTCGGGGCAAGCCATTTTAAGAACAGCCTGTTAGTGCAGCTAGTGGGAAATTTCCCATGGTGTTTGTAGATTCACAAAATCTTTGTTACCAGTTATAATTGATGCTGGCACTTAGCATCAGAAGCTGTATTGCTGGAAAACAACCCCACTTTTTAACTGCTTTTATAGGATGGAAAGGGGAAAGTAGTATAGGATCAACTCTTTCTGTCATCTTGAAGAGTAAGTGAAATTAATAGCTTCTTTCTTTAGACTGAAATTTGTCCATATACTTTTGGGTCTCTCAAGTAGTGGCAGAGGATAGGAAAATTATAAACCATGAAAAGATAATAGCAGCTTCTTCTGAAAAGGCAGAGGACCTCTAGGGTTGACATTTTATGTAACATTTAGGTGATGGTGTTTAATGTTGGCAGGCATTCTTTGCTTTCCTCTTAAGAAGGAAAGAAGTTACGAAGGCTTCTGAATAGAAAGAGGAAGACCACAAGTAGTCTATCTCTGAAGCTATTTGGAGTTGAATTACTCTGATTTAAATAAAGAATTCAGAAAAAATCTGGGTTATGATAGTTTGTACTGGAGGAAAGGATTTGAAAATTTTCATCAGGAAATTACATTTTGGGGGAAATTACATTTGCTATGAAAAATGATACATACATTTTTCTAATATTTTCCAGTATATTCCACTCACAAGATGCAATTCAGTCCTGCTACCCAGATGTGGGCTGACTGGTACCTTCTAAGAACCGTGGGGCATGGCAAAGTGAGGTTTTTGTCAGGCTAATTCAGGAGGCTGTCAAAGAGCAAGCAGATATATAATTCTGCATAACTCCACTTATTTTATGGAACTGTTGTGATTCTTGGGCTGTTGTTTTTGTTTGGGTTTGTTTGGAGTTTTTTTTATATTTGTGTTTTTTGTTTGTTTGGGGATTTTGTTCTTGTTTGGGGTTTTTTTGTTGTTTGTTTTTTTGGGGGTTTTTTTTAATATCTTTTTATTCCTGCCTTCCTGCTTTGATCTCTTAGGGAAAAAGAATATATATGCAACAATTCACACCTTAGTCTGCTGAGCAAGGGAGATGGGTGGGAAGTCCATTCTCACCTCACCAGGCCCCCCGCAGAGAAACTCCTGCTACTGTTAATGGGAGCCGGTGACAAGCATGAAAGAATGAATTGGTTTAGGTTTTTTATTTGAAATGCTGTTGTCAGACAATGCAATAAGAGGATTTGCATGGTAATATGATGGCTGATGGATTTCTTGCAATAAAGTCCAACAAGCTGGTTTATGAGGTACTTCATATATTTCTTATTCATATTATAGGAGCAGCAAGGAGCCCGGGGATGTGCCTCTGCTGTGTGAAAGTCTTTGTAGATATGTTGCAAATAGTCATGCTCTGTATATTTTCTGTCTGTTTGGGTTGGTTTTCTCTCTCTTCTCACTTACTGTGAAGTAAGCACATATAAAGGCAGCACATTTGTATGGATGTTATTCATCGCTGTTTGCCCTGTGAAAATTGGGAAAATAAAACCATATCAGAGACACATGTGAGCACACTTCACTCCTGACAGGAAAGACACACAAAAATGGATGTCATGTCATGAACTGACATGAAAAAGGAATCCAATTTTAATAATATAATATGGTATTTTTTCCCCAAAGCACTATTTTTTCACACTAATGCAAGTAAGCCACATGTGCCAGCATTCAGCCCTCATTCTGCCTGCCAGTACCAAGAAAGGTGTGATAATTTTGTCATCTGTGCCTCTTGGTTTTCCTGTGCATTAGCTTTGCTTCTAAATTAGGCCTCACACTATTAAGGGCTCAGAAAAATAATGCGGTAAGTCAGCTCATAATTTAAAGAGAAACAGAAAAAAACCCCAGCTGTTTTAAAGGTAGTCCTGATTCTCAGCTGTGCTATATCTGTGCAACTCCAGTGGTTTTGTTGTATTTATTTATTTATTTCGGCTAGAAAATTATTAATTTTCTCTGAAGACAATAGATCTTTTTTTATTTACATCAGCTTGCAATCTGTCTCTGACTAACTTATAATTTGCTGTAAAGGAACGTGTACTTAATTTTGTTTAGAAATGCCAGCCCTGTTGCATCAGATGAATAGTATTTGGTTCTGGGAAGAAGAGAAAGTCTCTGTAAGGAGAGGGAAATGTGGGTTTGAAGCATGATCTGCTGTCTTCTACTTTCCTGCCCCAAAATATGTATCTTGATGTATAAAATTACCAGGAAGGAAAGAATAACAACAGATGTAAAAAAAAAAGCTATGGAAGATTCTATGATCATCCCAGTAGGAAATAAAATCCATTTAAGGATGAATTATGTACATAGTGCTACATTTAAGAAAGCAAATTTTAGGGAATTATAAAATTGAGTGGGCCAGGTCCACTGGGAGGAAGCAGTGAAAATGAAAGGGATTGGAAGAAGGCTAGAGGATGCTAATTGGAGCAATAATTAAAGCAGACCAGGTCTTAGTTCCTTTTGGAAAAATGGAAATTAGAAAAAAAAAAGCAAAAGAAAAAAACCCCTGAAGAAGAAGAAGAAAATTCACGAGAGAGAAGAGTGACATCTCACAGGGGAGTACACAAGAGTTAAAAGAGAAAGTGAGTGCTGGGAATTGATGAAAGTTGGCAGGGAAACAGGGGCAGCAATGAAATAGAGCTGAAGTAGCCAGAAAGCAGAGAGAAACAAGGGTGAGCAAAATAAGGAATTTCTTTATCACGCTCTGAGTGGCCATCAGAGATGCCAGGCTGTGCCTCAAATGCCCCATGCGGTACAGACCTTCCACATCCATCCAAACTGCCTCCAAAAAATCTTATTTCGTCTTATCTCTTTACTGCTTGAAGAAGATGATAAAGGAGCTGGGGGGCACAAGTGATCTGCTGTTTTACATAAAATGTGGAGGGAAAGGAGAGGGTGCTGGCTATGAAGAGGTAATTGGGAACCAAACCAATATGAATTCAGCATCTAATGGGCAGACAAGGACTTCTTTAGAAAAATGAAACGTGGAGGCTGCTTGCAGCAGGGTTCCTCCTGAGGCTCTTTTGAAGGGCTTAAATTGGAAAGGCTTGTGAAATACTCTAGTTAAATCAAGTGAACTTTCCCTGAGGGATTGCCCAGCAAATTATAGTACTGTTTCTCTTTGGGATGGAGAGTTGTGCTGGACTGGGAAGTGGAAGCAGGAGAGAAATAGCTTTTAGTCTGCTTTTTTAAATTATTATTTTATTTTAAAAAATCAGTAATGAGGTCAAAAACTTACTAAAAAGCAAGTTGATATTGCTGTTGAATAACACAAACCAGGATGTACCAAAAAATACCAGAAAGAACAGAGAATAGATATAAATTCTTAAGAAACTTAACCTGGAAAATGAGACACAATTTTTTAGGGGAAATTAAGTGATAGAGAAAGAGGGGCCTAGAGAGATGTCATTTCCCCGTAGCCTAAATCTGAATTTGCAATGCAGGAACCTTTCTCTAGCACAAGTGAAAATGCCAGATGCCGAGTAATAGCTGAATGCTTGAAAGGCCCAAAGCCTCAGCACTGAAAACAACTTTTTCCAGGGAGCTATGTGGAAGCAGGTGCATTGGCTTTGGGAGAGACAGCTTGTACTGGGCTTCAGCCCCTGCTCTGAGAAATCACAGAGCACTGTTAGAATGTACCTGGTGTTTCTCAGGTCAGGACTTACACAGGCTTGTTTTGCAGCAGGATGTGGAGGAAAACTGATGCACAATGAAAACTGGAAGGATTTCAAGGAAGAATGAAAAGGACTAAGGCTATACGACAGAAGCGTAACTAGATGTTACTGCGAGAAAACCTGACCTTCAGGTAAGAATAAAGAAGTCTTAATTTTAAGTGTCATAACTAGTGAGGTAATTAAGTAAGTGTCATAACTGATACAAGGCAGTAGAAGCACATATGGAAGCTAGAAAATGGAGATGACCGTGTCATTCAGAATTAGTAAGAACAAAGCTCTTAAATATTTATGTGCCTCATGGGTCAGTGCTGGGCAGAAAAGGGACATGTTATGATCTACCAGAGGTCTGTTTATTTTCTTTATAATCTAAAGATTTATCTTTACCTGCCACAGGCTTTATCTTTCTATATCAATGACACTTGTCAAAGTGAGCAAGCATCCTCAGCTGCTGGCCATCCTTCCCATGCTCTCTGGCAGGCATGGAAAGCAAAGTGCCCTTCTGCATCCCCATGGCTGGACAGATCCCACTTGAACCCAACAGAGGCATAAGGCATGGAGGGAACCACATTTTAGATATGTCCTGATCAACACTGGTGGGGTACAGAGGTGCCTGGTCAGGCCAATCAGTGCCTCCCACTGCCTGGGATGTAGCTAAGGGGCTCTTCAGGTTTTGGGGAAACCAGGAGTTGGTGTGGAAACCATGGCATTGGGGATAGTGTGCCTTGAAGGCAAATCAGACCAGTAGCCAGGTATGCTATGGTCCTGCTTTTGGCATGGCTGAGGACAAGTTTGAGGTGCTCCAACTCACAAACTCTGGTAGGAGAAGTTGGGAAAATTAGTGACATTTCCACCTTTAGCTGTCTGTTCCACTTTTCTGTCGCATTTGATTTCTGCTGTGTCTATATGCAGGACTGTGAGCAGTGAGGGCTGAGGGCTCAGATTTGCCACTAAATCTACCTGAGGATTTAGCTGCAGCAACTGAAGAGGTTTATAGCTCCTACTGCCTTGGACTGGCAACCTCTTCATCTTGCTGGTTAAGCTTTCAGGGACTGCAACTACGCTTAATCCTAGAAAAAGTATTGGAGATTGCTAGGGCTGCCTTTGCCCTTTGGATACTCTCAGGCAGCCCTGGGTACCATCTCACTCCTGCACTGTGTGCTGAAATCCCTACTTTCTGATGGCATATTGGTTCTGGGATATAATCAGTGGAAAGCATTGCTGTGCTAACGTGTATACAGTATATATGTACTCTATGTATGGATGAACACAGAGATAACTGACATCCATTAGGTCAAGGTTTTAGAAGCCCTCAATATTTGGCATCAATAGTGCCACTTACTGATAAAATCTTGCAGAAATATTGAAAGTAAAAACCTAGACTGGATTTGAGATTCTGAGTGTGCTTCAGATCTGACTGTGAGCTGCTGTAAACAAAGTATGAGTGAAAATAATTTCTTTGGAGAAAAAGAAAGTAGCTTGGCATGTATGTATTTTTTAAAAAATAATAATACATCTATGTAGGAGGATATAAGAAAGTAGTTTTAATTTTTTCTTATAAATCAACCAAAGCCCTAATAAGACAACTGTGTAAATAATTGTTCTTTCACACATCCAACAGCGTTGTTCTTCTTTTGATGTTTACCTCAATTTCTTCTTTGCCTTTTATCTGAGCCTGCAATTAACACCTGTAATGAAAAAGGACATGACATGCTGTTGAGAAATTTTGGTGTTAATTACAATTATTAACAACTAGAGAAAAATAAGCAAGGAAAAGGAGGAAATAATAATTTTTGTGTATTTTATTACAATTAAGGTGGACTGGAGCACAAAGACTGCATTTCTAAAGATCTCACTTCAAAATTAATTGTGAAACTTTGTCAAAAGAAGTTAGTGAAATTCCCTCTTATTAGAAAGGCTGGCATCCCCCGTGTTCTGATCAACAGCATTTAGGTTTGGCAAGGCCTTTGTATAGGGCTGAATTTAATTTCTGACTGAACTACCCTAATTTACAGAAGAACAATAGGGGAAATGAACCCTGGCAACAACAGAGAAGGAATGGGAATATGATTCATCTTAGCAGAGTGAGCATTTGGAGTAGGATGAAAGTCTTATTCAGAGAGGAATAATGCAAAATGGTCCTGAGTTTCTTATGAGAGCTGTTCATCCACCAAGCTGTGACACTGTGCTTGCTGAGAACAGCATAGCAACAGAGTTAGCCCATGTCTGTGGTCCTTTGGGAGCCTTGTGAGTGCTCAGGGCTATCGCTGCACTCGCAGCCTCAGGCACTCAGATCCTTGCCTACGGCTGCCACCAAATGGGTGTTTGGCACCTAAATATACCCTTGGATGCTGGCCCAAATCTGTTTTGAAAATAAGTGGTGGCCTCCTGACATCACTGAAGTACTTCCAAAAGTCACCTGTATTGCATAAAATTAATTTTCAGATGTTTTCAAGAATAGGCTTGAAAAAGATCCCATGAGCAATGCTGGAGAAGAGAGCAGCAGCAGTGATGTGGGTACACACAGAATGTGGCAACCTCTACCATGTCCTTCTGTGTCCCACGGAGCACTGTCAACTGTACAATAAAATAGCTGTTGCTTGCTTGGTGGTATTTGTGGGTGGTTCTCTGTAACACGCAGGGTAGAAAGCTAAGAAACACCCAGAAGCCAATTCAGTACCCTGGGATATTACGAGGAAATGCTTTGGAGCAATATTTCTATATTCAATTTCATATCAAAGTTATTAAATTTGCAATATTAGAGAGTATGACTAATTACTTCCCCTCTAGAGAAGCTATTATTCAAGAAGGGTCATTAGTTTCCTGCTCAGTGTAGATGTTTGAACATGACATGGGAGAAAGGTATATTTCTTGGTCTCAGACATCCTCCCTGGCTTTCAAGATGTTACCTGCATTAGACTTTCTGTGGGAAATCCCATAAAATGAGCATGTTCAAGCTGAACAATGCTGGAGTTTGGAAGAAGCTGTCAAGAAACCCTTGAGAGGTTCCAGGTCTCTGATTTTAAGTAATCTCAGCAGATTTAAACCAGTCAAGCTGGTAATGAAAACCACACTGCTGTCCCAAAGAGGGCTCTCATAACTGTATTAAAGCCTCTTGGGGGCTGAAAATTGTTAGCCAGCCTTATAACTTTAAGATGCTTAGGGATCAAGAGAAATAAGCCTGATGAAAACCATCTGACCCAAAATTAATTGCAGTGGATGGAAGCAGAAAATGTATCAGATAAATTAATCCCACAGATCTGTGACTTTATTTTTTTTTCCTTTCTTTTTCTCAGCTGCTGGCTTTGTTTCTACTTCAATGTACTGGTGCTTTTACACACCTTTTTGAGCTGTTCTTTATTACAAAATTTAGGCTTGTTTTCAATTTAAGTAACCAGTTTCCTTCTTTTGGTGTCATGGCATCTTTCAGTGAGGAATTAGATGTGACTGTTGAGAATTAAAACCCTAAGCATCCTTCCCTTGAGACCTATAACTTGCTTTTGAATCAATCACTACTCAGTTGAAAAATTCCTCTTCAGTGAAAGTTCAGGTAAGGACAAGAAAAATCCTCTAAACTTGAATATTTCTCACATCAGCAAGTAAATTAGTTACCTAATCTTTCCAGATCTTGCTGATGCAGAAAGACATTACTGAAGAACTGGAAAACTCATAATCCCTAGAGTCTTAATCCTCATGGTTTGCAAGATAAGTTAAAAGTTACTTTTTTTCCCTTTAACTTCACAGAGCCCAAGTAATATGTTTCAGGTCTCTTAGAGAACTGGAATTTAAATTTAGGATAGTTTAAGCGTAGGATCGAGGTCAGTCCCACTGCTCTGTTCTTCAGATAATGCTTCAGTTTCAAATGTCTTAGCTGATAAGTATGTCTCTGGAGGAAAAAAAAAGTTGTTTCCATAATGTTTTAGAATTGAGTAATCAGAGAAGGGGAGGGGGGGAAAGACCAGGAAAATGCTGATTTCATTGTGTGGATTTTCCTCCCTACCCCTGAGGAATTAATTTTAATATTTTTAATTTCTCAGACTTGGAGGTGAATGGAAGGTCAAGTGTTTTCACCCTAGCTGTCCTCATAGAGTGTTTCTGCATATCTCCTCTGAGCATCCTCTCTGGGAAGGCCATGAGGATGGCAGGCAGTGTGTGCTACATTTGATCGTCTTAGACTCACTTGGAAGTGAATGATGCAAGGACACCAAGATTATTGGCCGCATAAAGGGTGACTGCTGGGTCTTGTGTACCCTTACACTGTCCTGTAGTATCTTACTGCACCAACAGCCTCTTCTGGACCTCGTGGTTCTGGTGGAAAATACCGCGGTCATGGGTTTCAGCTGTGTGGTTTTGGGGCAGAAAGCATGATGTAATGACTCCTTAGCCTGCCCCAGTGCAGATGTAACCTGAGGCTGGCTTTGCTGAGGCCACCCCGGATCACTTTCGGTGAGGAAAGCAGTATTTTGCATCTGTAACTGTGTGCAAGTCTAAGGCTGTGGTCTGGTTGTGTGCCAGATGTGCTTCATGTACATATACTCATTGAACCCAACAAATATAGACAAATGGTGGGAAGGAGCTGTCAGTTGAAAAGAAAGGAGGGAGATTTAGTAGGGTTTGTTGGCACTGTTGACAGCCTAGCTAAAGAGCTCATCTGCATTTCCCCCCTACCTTGATTTAATAGCATTTGAGCCCTGCCTCCAAAGGATGATTTCTGCTTCATCAGAGGCAGAAGCAAGAGAGGCTTCAGCTTGATTTGCACCATACCAAAAAAAAAAAGAGAAAGGGGACCACCTGTCAATCCGATATCTTTGTGCATTATTCGGGATGATCTGGCAAATGCTGTGTGGGAAAACAACTTCAGATAATAGAATTTAGGTGGGCTCAGCTAAGGCTACAAAGAAGTGGGGAAGCCCAAACGGACTCAGTAAAACATAATGATAGCAGTAATTAGAGATTTTCACAGACTAGTCTGTCCTGTATTTCTAAAACAATCTTTTTACCTAGTCCATCAGATAAACCAGTTCAAATTCACATTGCTGCAGATACTGATAAATTAAATTCATCCTGACATCATATGGAAATTTATTTGTGAATTCTGGTCCGGTGCAGTTGCTGTTGAACTGACAGCGTAGCCCATACTGTAGTAACACTGAAGTGCAAAAAATGCCCCTGGGATGGGCTCTCCTCCTGGGTGGACTCTGGGAAGCACAGCTTCCCCCTTGGGGCCTGGAAGGGTTTGTCACAGCAGCAAACTCTCCCTTGAGTTGCCCCAAGCTGTAGTCCCTTCTTGCACAAAAAAAGAAAGCAGGAGTCCAGAAGGGAAGAAAGACCGTGCCCCTAATTCTGTAGATTAGCCAGTGTTACCCCAGAAAACAGAGAAGTAAGGTTAGTGTTGGCAAGGAAGGTCAGCCAGCTGAGATACACCATGTGCAATATGGTCTTTCCCCTAAATACTGTCTATATCACAGGTTACTGTGCTTAAAGAAATTGTCCCTCTGGTCTTTGGGTAGGCTGGGTTCGTGGGAAAACTCAGTCCCACATGAAGCAGGAGATAGGAGCAATGGCTGAATGAGGATGGCCATGGGGTATGAGTTGTGCGTGTATAGACTGTAGAATTTCCAAACTCTGAAAAACAGCCTGTGCACACTTGGCAGCTTTTATTTCAACTCTACTCATATTCAAGGACTGGATCAGGTCATCCTTGATCAGTTTTGATTGACATATCATTTGAGTAAAAATTGCTTTCCATGGGACAGGAAAAACCCTCCAGAATCTGGCTCATTGCTTGAGATGTGAATGTCCAATTTACTTGCAAGTGTCCTGAAAACTCAAGAGGTTGTGACAGAGCTAAGATGAAAGTCCCTCAGCTGACCTCTGCCCTTGCAAAGCCATCCATACACAAAATTGATATTGGCTCAAGGGAGCTGTACATTAGTGAAATGTAACGTCAGTTCAGATTTCATCACGTCATGCCATAAAAAAAAAATAAAAATAAAAATCAATGTTACTCAGATCAAATAAAAACAAACAAACAAAAAAAAGGAATAGCAGAAAGCCATTCAGGCATGAGCCATCTGGAGGGGAGAGGCCACAACACAGGTACTGTTTGCTTTGAATCTCCATAACACCGTCTCTTTTATTTCTCTACATTTCTAATCTCTTTCTTTGCTCCTTTTGGAACAGCAATTACGGTATGCCTAGTAAGAATTCATGACAGTTTAGGACCTTGCTTAATGGTGGTTGTTTGGGCTTTTTTTACTGACAAGGCAAGAAAAAGACATTAATACAACTTCAGATTTCCTGCCAAATCACAGAAGAGATCCAAGCTATTAATTATAAGTACGTGTGTAAGATGTGATACACTGGTCTGAATCTGTTGTTATTGAAAGAGCTTGTAGTGATACCTCTATCTGTCTAACACTTTCCATCCCTTACTATTAATCTTGTAACTAATCTACTGTTCGAGCAGAAATCTCAGTTTCAAATGTTTGCTTCGGGTTGTTGGGTCATTTTGGAGGAGGAAAGATGTAGAGGAGGGCTCAGTACCAGCTCCCACTGGTGAGACTATTAAAGTCAGAGACTCTGCAGAGGTCTTGCTGGGTGATGTTAGTGTTTCTGCCTTTGAGCATTAGGGTTGAACAGTGCCAGTGGTGCAAGGTGTGACATCCAAAGTGTGTCCCATGTCATTCCACCAGCCCCACTTGGCTGAAGAGCAAGTCTCTGAGACACATTACACATAAGCATCAGCTCCAGGGAACTCTCCTCTGCTCTGAACCTACTTTTGTGTTCAAGTATCTTTTCACCACACAACAATTAAGTGGTTTGGGTAACAGCCCCACCTCAATGTGAGGTGGCATCAGGAGCCCATACATAAATGGCCTGCTTACCCCACTTGTTTGTGTGGTAGGACATCTCCATGCTTGTCCCCCAGGCTGATGCACTACCCAAGGAGAGTCACTGCCATGGCAGAAGGCATCAGATGTAATGAAATCTGACATGAGTATTTTGTTTCCTATCTGGAGCCCAGAAGTTGGGGATTCTGTTAACAAATTAAATATCAGAGATTCAGAAGGGCAGTCAAAGCTGGGGAAACAGGAGGGTAAGGCTTGCAATTTGCCATAGGAATATTTTATATATCTGTGGTCACTTTGTGTTGCTCACTTGGCTGAACTTCTGAGTAGAAAAATGCAGAAGTTTGCAATGAGGCTAAAGGGGGTTTGTTTTCATCTCCCCTTTATGCAATTTCAAGGCTGGACTGTTTTAACAAGCCCCAGAAGCTCTGAGCACATTGTCAGCTGATTTCAATTTGAAGTCAAATCCGTGAAAAATCAGGTGTCATCTATGTATTGAGATGCACACTTGCAAGTCCCAGGACTTGCATCATTGGTGCCCCAAACATCAGGTTTTTTGATTCTGAAAAAATCATAAATGTACATGCAGGGCCAAACCAGTTTTAATTAATAAGAAGAGGTATTTTTTCCATCAGAGGATCTGAAAGCTGTTAAACTACAAGCTGAGTGTACCTTCCCACTTTTTGGGTGAGATATAAGGGATACACAGCCTGTGAAATGTGGTCCCTCCAGAGCAGAGCACACAACAGCACCTCAGGATGGCTCGTGGCACAGAGCAAGTAAAGACTGTGCACATACCCTATAGAAAACTCAATTTACAGGAACAGATCAGGCAAAATAAATCCCTTGGCTGGCTCCATCTCAGCAGAATTACGTCAATGTTTCATAAACTGACAGAGCTGCTATTTGACCAGACCTCACTGCTTACCGTATCTTACTGTTAATTGAGAAATCCCATCTGCAGACCAGCAATGAAGAGCCTGGAAAGTCTTCTGAGCCTCTGAGAATAGCCTCAACAATTAGGAAAGTAGCAATGCTTAATTAAATTCCCTTGTGTGTTTAAAAGCGTTAGGGAACCAAGCCAAGATAATCCCCTTCCTCAGAAAAGCAGCTTTGAGTGGGATTCGTGTCTTCCAAGAGCCAACTTAATTTTCACATTCCCCACAGCAGACTGTTTTACAAAAGGAGTCTCCCCTACCATTTATCTGGCTTTTTCGTCACTCTCTACTTTATCCCTACTCCAGCATTCCTGACTCTGCCTTCTCTAGTTTCCATCAGGAAGGTTTTCCACTTTATTTTCTGGCAATGGTGCTGATTTCTGAAAATGTTTATTATCTCCATAACTTCAGACAGCCAATTTACTGGGATATGTCTCCCCATCCTTTTGAGAAGCCACTTAGGCAATTACAGACATCAGAGACGGTATTTTGTTGTGTTTCTGCCATCACGTGTGCTCCCCAACCTGCCTCTCACATACCACCAGCCCCCCTTAATTGCTGCTTCATCCATAGCTCAGCTAAATTATCTGCAATGTCTAAAACATTAGCTGTTCCAAGCCCAATTTTCCAGCTGTCCTTTGAAGGATGTAGGACATCCGATGAGAAGTTGGTGTTTACTACTTTGCTGCTAACAGAAGTTTTTCCAGAGCAGGGACACAGTAAGCCACCTTTGATCTGATACCATCAGTGAAAAATCATGGGTAACTTTTATTGTACTTACTATCAGGAAGGGCAATAATGTATTAAGGCAAGGGCATAAATTATCTAATTGCGCACAAAGGGAAAAGAAAATCACCTACATTGCCTCTGTGATAAAATTCAACTCTTGCCTACCAAGAAGGCAGGTGCAGTGAGTTCATGGCAGATCCCTGGGGGATCCACTTTCTGTCTTTCTGTCCTCCCAAACTCTGCAGCTCCCCAGCTGGTGGTCTGCAAGCAGACTTACAGGAAAGTTGGGAGATTTTGCACTTTCTTGTTCTCACCATTGGCACTTGGGTGGTATTTGTTATTCTCCTGTAAGTTATCCCCCAGAGCACAGCAGAGGCCTTTTGAAATTTATTGCCCACCCACCCCCCCGCTTTTTCTCCATTATTTTTAAGATGCTGATGAGATAGGTGTGGGGAATAGGGTCCCCAGACAGGCTCATAATTTCTGAACCCACTGACGTGTTTCATCATGGGAAGGGCTGCAAGGACTGAAATGCCTATTTTCCACACATGTTCATTTGGAGGGGGTGTTGGTTTTTCAGTGTTTTTTCCTCTGCCTGCCCTGTCTAGGAGCAGGATATCACCTGTCATCTCTGTTTCTCCATCTCTATTAGTTGATCTCCATGCATCCTGCAGATATTTTAGACTCTGTAGAACAGGGAGGTTTTGTAATATTTCCAGTTACCTCCCAGAGACAAAAATATTCCCCTTTCCTGTACACTTCTGAAGTGGACCTTGCTTCTGCCTGGAGTGAATGTGCACTTGCCCTTTCTCAACAGGCTGAATGCTTTCAAGTTGCAGATGGTTATATAAACACGTTTCTCTTATCTGTAGCTCAACCAGGCTGCATGTCACTGCAGTGCAGGATCCTCGTGAACCCCAGGCAGCTACAAATCCCTCTTTTGATCATCAGGCAGACACAGGAAAGCTCTCCTACGAGACATCGTGAGAGTCATCCCTCGCCCTCCCTGTAACAGTAAATGAACAGCTGGAAAAGCGAGGAGCTGTTGCTGCAGTGACAGAGGGGATTGCAGTCCTACATGCCTGCATCCAGAGTTGTATTGCTTTCCCACATGGCGTAGCCATCAGTGACATAATCTTTGTAAAAGCAGCAGTGAAGAGCTTGGAGGTGGCTCATGCAGGCACATCAGCACAGCTCTATTGTGTCAGAAGAGCCGCATCAGATGAGATCTACACCTTCTCTCCTTTCATGGGAGAAATTCCTCAAATTTCTTCTTTCATTTAAAGGGAGAGAGTTGTGTGAACAAGAGGCAGGTAGTCCTTTTTTTTTTCCTTTTTCACTAAAGTAGCAAGTACTGTTCTGTAATTGACTTTCCAAGCAGTCTGCACCAATAATAACCCAGACATACAGTACTGTGCAAAAGGTGAAGCATAACATGAAAAGGGAAGATCTATAGGTCATAGTTTGCCTTGTTTCAAGTGGAAGCAAATCTCATACATTATTATGCATGTGAGCACATTTCAATTTTTGAGTGATATTACTCCTGAATCTAAGTGTATGTATGGTGGTGGACAACTTCTGAAAGTTTCTTTCATGGATTCTCCACTAATGTGTTTCAAACCCGTCTTCTCCTCTGTTATTCGAAAGACAAATATTTCATCATCTTGTAAGGGAGCATGACCACTTTTTCATTCTTTTGTTGATGACAATTTTCAACACATGGAGACTATATTGTTTCTCATGCAGAGAAGCTCATTTTGTTTCTGTTGTGAAAATCTGATCATGTGCAGTAAGGGAAAGTTCTTGCCCCAACAGAAAAGATACTCACCAGACTTTGTCTTCGTGAGTGGTACAAAGCAAAAGAGAAATGAGAGATTCAGAGGGGATTCAAATGCCACCAGAGAAGCAAAATGCTCAAGGGTACTGAGGACAAAACGTAGAGATGTGAGACACAAAGCCAGTCTTATGTGCAAAAGACCAGAAGTCATGTACACAGTGAATATAGCCACAACTTGATGCTATCACTTATTTAACACAATTTTGTTTAGCAGAAGCTAGGATTTTGTGAACAAAATGTTGCATGTGCTATTTGCTGTTGTATGTGTGTCAGCATACTGCACATTGTTGTGTCAGATGACAGATGCCTCTGGGGCTGGGGTAGTTGGCTGATTAGTCTTCTAGAAGCTGTGGAAATGAAAGCCGGCAGTTCAGTATCAAGATTCACAGGACATTTAAAGTTGTGGTCTGTAAGCTACCAATAAGTGTTCAAGGTCTGTTGGATTTGATTTACGGCTTATAAATGTGATCCTGCTGACCTAAATACTACTTATTTGTAGCTCTCCATCATATGAGAATGGTAAGAAATAGGAAGCCAAACTCCTGCCAGTTTTTGAGAAAGTGGGCTAAAAGCAACAATGGTGGGAGGAACAGACACTGTTCATTCAAAGCCCTTTCCCTCCTGCCTCTCTAATTCTTAAAGAGAAGTCAGGGAAAAACAGTCTTGCACAGTGTCCTGTCATTCATTGTTCAAGCCCTTACTGCCTCAGGTAGGAAGGAGGGAGGAGGAGATCTGCAAGCTAACCCCTCTGTGGGACCCTGCCAGTTCTGCCCATGTTTGAGCACCCTCAGAAGCTGTACTTTCAGCTACATCCTGGTGGTCCCCCAGCTATGCTTAATAAATATGTAAATAGCTCTGTGCTAAACACAATTGTAGTCAAAACCAGAGATCAATTCAGGCAAAATAGTGGAATCTGAGATTTCTATTAAAAAAGAGCCCATAATGAAGGGAGCTAAATTGTTCTCAGTGCTTCTGAAGTGCTGGTGTCTGAAAGGTCTGAGGAGGATTTTGTATTTATTGCTGAATCAGACTGTTGGAAATTAATCTTCCACTTGCAGATCTGGGGATTTCTCAGGCTCCTAAGCAAGCTGGATTCCTCTGCACAGCAAAGGTGCACCTCTTCATCATGCTGTGACCCTTGTTGAGCTTGAACTCATTTCAGGATGGTCTGAATCAATTATCATTACTTTGGAAGAAATAAGCATGGGCTTATTTCAAAAGGGTTTTAGCTTTTTTTTAAAAAAAAAAAAACAACAAAACCCAACATAACAAAGGAGTGGTTTGCTACTGAACCTGTCCATATGTGCTATAGGTTATGCGTTAAGTGCCTCATTATAGTTTTCTAGACTATCTGTCTGAGGTTGCCTTTCAGTCTGATTGCAACAGCAAAATGAGGATGTCCAACTGCAACAGCAACAACCAACATTCAGTTAAGCAGCATGAAGTGGATAGCGCAAGGGACGGCAAAGCCCAAACTAGCTAGGTAAAATACAGCATGCTCTGTACAGGTGATATAAAGGGGAAAATAATATATGAAGAAGGATTGTACATAAAAGTTGCTGATGTATCTAATGCTTTGTTTGGGGAAAGCATGAGGCTGGCAGGGTCTGCTTTCCTCAGGTGATCTTCCTGTGAGCAGTGAAGCAGAAATATATTTGGCCAGGAACAGAAGGATACATACGCTGTCAAAACCACCAGGTATCTGAAAAATATTTCACTTAATAGGATCTGCTGATTGAACACAAATTCAGATATTGTTAAAAGCAAAAGTACTCAAGTGGTGTACTGAAAACACCAATTTTTAATTTTTTTTTTTCCCTAGGCACAGCACAATGAATGAAAATATAGCTGATGAGTTCCTTTCCTGTCATTATTATGTGCTGGTGTTCTTTCATCTGTGGATGAGGTCTCCCTATTTCACACTAACAACTCTCCTGAGTATCGATCCACTGCTCTTAAATCTAGTCCTTACTGCAATTAAGTTTGCACAGAGAATCCCTGTGGCTGTGAGTACTGAACACTAAGGAGCATTTAGCTGACCCAGCCTATGAAGGTGTAGTGTTAGCCGATTTGAGAAGAGAGAATCATTGGGAAATAGGAAAAAGTGTCTGTAAGCAGAAGAGAAATGGCAAAAAAAGGGAGGGATTCTGTAATGGCTGTAATAAGGTGCCTACGCGCTTACCTAGGCTGTTGGTTGCAAACAATTCCCCCATCTCCTAGGTGACTGCTGTACTCACCAGACTCCTTAGTTAATAGGCTCTCCCTGATTTCTCATTAGCTACAGCCGTTTGGTTAGAAGCCCAAGTTGCTCAGCCACCTAATTACATCCAGGAATGGGATATATATCCCACTCATCAGTGTTTCTTACTGAGTAGCTGCCACAGGTGATATCTTCTTGTAGTTTTCTTCATACATTCAATGAATGCCTGGATCAGGGCTACGAAAATTAGCAGGCACTGGAAATTATGTATTTCAGCACTTGCATCTCTTTGTGGATCCACTCCTAAATGTTTTCATGGACAATCTTTCATATATATAGTAATATATATTATATATATGATATTATATT
>WTSP01019528.1:72683-115403 GCA_025331215.1 Actenoides lindsayi | reverse complement strand
TTTCATATATATAGTAAACCTTAGCCAAATGAGGGTCTTCAGTGTAACACAAAGAAAACAGCAGAATTTGCTCATTGACACCATTATATTAAAAAAGAAAGAAAGGAAAAAAAGCCCCTTAAGCCACAGTATCAATGATTATTTATATTGATCAATATCTAATGTGACTACTCTTTTATGGAAAGGTGTCCTAAATCAGGCTGAGATTGTCTGTGGACTGTGGGCATTTTTTTCCTGGGTCATCACTACTGGAACCAGAGCACATGCCAGTTACAAGCATGTAGGAAAACATAATATACAGATAAAAAGTACAGTAGCCTTTTGGTTAGAAGCTCAAGTTGCTCTGACACTTAAAATTGCAGTAAGATAATATTTCTGTGAAAAACATGTCACGCTGTCAAAATGAAAACCTAAAGACTTTATTGTTTCTGTTGAAATTTAACTTAGAGGAAATGGAAGAACTTGATTTTTTTGATTTTTTTTCTGGTTATCATCACAATGTGTTATTTAAAAACAAAGATTTTATTTTATTTTTTTTTTAACATTTCTTTGTCAGAAAACTTATTTCAACTGGGCCTTGCTGGCGGAACTTCCCATTGGTATGTGTTGAAATGTTGGAGACAATCCTACCCTGGGGGATGGCTATAAAGATAACTGTGCTGGCAAAGCAGCATTTTGTTCACACCTGTATTTAGTATTTATCAGTGAAGGTCATTTTAATGGTGCCCCCTTTTGAATGATTATTTTGTTACTATCTGAGCTTAATTGAAATAGGACACTGCTCATCTTAAAGAAGCCTCCCTATGGAGATAGGTACCACAGTAATGAGAACTCAACTAATTGAGTTATTTTGCTTCCAGAGCATGTGTAGGCAGGTTTTATTCCTATAAAATATTCCTACATATTAAAAGAAGTGAACAAATTTCAGGGATTGTCCCTTCTTCCATAGAAGCCAGTATCTGTTTTGTTTAAATTTAGAAAGATTTATGATTTTAAAAACAGTTGTTTTCTTTTTTTAGAGAGGAAATACAGGACATAGAGGACCTTAAGTCCCTAATTTATCTGTGCACATATCACCCATGTCTGCATCTCTTCTGTTGCGTATTGCAGCTCTTTCTATTTCTATAATATCCTGCTTTAAACTGACAAGAACAAGTTCCATTTCCAGCAGTAATAAACTAATTATGAAACCAAAATCAGACAGCTTTCTTTTAAATGAAATCAATTTAATTTAAAATCTTAAAATATACTAGCACTCTCCAGATATTGCACTCTTTTGTGTTCTTTCATTTCAACAGGATCAAGTAACAGCAACAAAATATTCCATTTCCATGGAAATCAGTGTAGTTTTCTTTGCCTCTAATCAGACCACTTTGCTGAAAGCTAAACTGTTTATTTTTAACCTCTAAGAAAATGAAAGAAAACATCCTTTTATGTCAGGAGCATAACTATTCTTCTCTGCTTAGTTAGGTCTTTCGGTTTCATCCTCACCTGCAACTGAGAGGTGGGCAGTGGGACAGGTATGTCAGAGGATGCTAATGCTTCTGCCATCCTTCCTTTGCTTTGCTGGCTGTTTCCAGCCCAGTGCAGTGGGAGTCACCATTTTTAAAAAAAAAAAAAAAAAAAAAAAAGAGAGAGAGAGGCCTGGATATAGGGCTGGCTCCTGTCTGGCTGCAGGCTGGCACAGGGAAAAGCATCAGATCCAGGATATAGGAAGGGAAAAGCAGCAGTTACAAAGAGACAGACTATCTCATGCACAGCACATGCCCAAAAAAAAGAATTAAAAAATTGTGTTATCCTTAGCCCGAAAATCAAAGGATGGGGTTAGGACAAAGGTGGCAAATTGGGTAACCTCTGTGACACTTTCCAATCTAGAGGATCAGTCTGCAGAAGATTTTGAGAAACAGCAAGTGGGTGCTTGGAGCCAAATCTGCGGTCCAACAGTCTGGGTCTGAATCACCCCATGGTGCTTGTGCTCATACACCATCATTAGTGATGAAGCTTCAGAGGCTGGGTAACCTCCTTGCAAAAGTCATCTACTTCTGGCCTCACAGTCAGCCATGATCAGAAGGACTCTACCCTGGCTCTGAGAGGAAAATGGTATAAGAAAGGAATGTGGAGCCAGTACACACTCAGCATTGTGAAAGCTCTCATTGTACAACATTTGTATGTCATTTATTTTTATTTTTTCAAAAAATAAGCTGGTAACTTAAAGATTTGTTCTAAACTAGAAGCTCTTACAGTAAATTGTCTTGATTGGGTTCTTTTGGTGGTTGGTTTATTTTTTTTGTTTGTTTGTTTTTTGATTTGTTATTTGTTTTATTTTCTGAAGAAGTCCAGTTGTTGTAACCAAGCTGTGTATATTAGCACTGATGGAAGAGTGGCAGACAGCAGGCAGTCCTATCAGTGTATGTGTGTAGTTAAGGTAGAGCTCTGCATTTGAACATAAACTCCTGAAGAATAATAGAAGTACTATGGAAACCCATTGCTTGTGTATCATGTCATGAGTTACTTTAGTAAGCAAAGCAGCATCGCATAGTTCAGTAGGGAAGTCTGAAAAACTCTGAGACAGAGGTAAGAAACTGCACCTCCCAGCATATTCATGGAATGAAGTGTCTTTTAAGGACCCTGAGGGTTGCCATGTCCTCTGCGGAGACTCAGCACTGCACTGAGGCACTTCCCAGATGACTAATGTGGGAAGGAACTAACGCAGAAAAAAGAATTCAGGTTGGGCAAAGGAGCCCTGAAATGTGGACAATGGTCCACAGTGGAAATGATGGCATGGCATAAATAGGGTGTAGGGCAAGGGAGGAGGGTAGGAAAGTCAACAGGACTTTCTGAAGTTAATCTTTTTCCTGTCTTCACCTACCACTAAGGTCTTCTCTTTGTTGTGGTTATGTTAAGTTGGTGCTTATGAGCAAGATAGCCGTGCCTGATCGGCATATCCTGGGGAGAAGCTTAGCCATCTTGGGTTTCTTGGCAGGATCCGAAGTTGGTGGGTGTTTGCAGACCTCCTGCAAACCAAGCCCATAAGCTTTCCTGCCAACAAAACCTGCCTAAAGGATCACATAAAGGCTGGATGTATCAATTTTATAAAACTGATTTATTTAATTTTTTTCCCTTCCATTCTTGGCCTTGCTAGAGATTAACATCTTGACATATCTGTTCGGCTTTGATATTGTTAAAAGTGGTGCGTCTGCATATAGCTTAAAATTAGCCACAGTGCTTTTGCTTTCTTTGTCTCATGTTCTTGTTAGGCTAATGTGTTAAAAGCCGTAGAAGGAATCGAGCACAGTATGGGGCCTGAACCTCCCAGGGCAGGAACAGATATCAGCTCATCAACTTAACGGCCTGAGCAGTTCCCCCTAATTACTCTCTGGTTTGCACAGCAGAGATGCATGATGTTATTTACCTCTGCTGATGACACACAAGAGGGAACTTGCTCCTGCTCCCCGTTTAATAGCTGTGATGCCTCTGCACAGATAACAGGAGCAGCCAGCAGTAAAATTACCTCTTGCTAGTAAGGTCAGTAGCTGCAGCTCCAAATTCACAGAGGAAAACAGGCAGGAAAATGTCACTTTTGTGCAGTCACTGTTCACCCTCAAAGTGGCATTGAACTGCCTGCACGAAGTCTCTGCCACATGGGGAGGAAGAGAGTCCTTCTTAGGACACTAAAATTTACTCCTTTCACCTTGTCCTTGAGTAGTGCCAGGGTTGAAATGGGGAGAAAGCACCATGACAATCAAAATGACCTGGTGCAAAATAGTATCTGCTTTACTACATGGTTTTTTTGTTAGCTTTCAGGTAAGATTTTAATTAAGGTTTTCATGTATTACCTATTGATCTTTGATATTTACCCATGGTCTCTTTTTTGTTGTTGTTTTGTTTGATTGATTTGATCTTGCTAGATAGGAATTAAACACACAATCTTAGGTTAGCTGAAACAGAATACTTCAGTTAATGAATGATTCACCAACAGTACTAATTGCTCAGTTTGCTGATAGACTCCAGGAACCACCCCACAAGACAAAGTGATATTTATAACAGGTGTCTGAAGCTGGCAGATGTTTAGGGAGAAGAAGCAGATAAGCAGAATTAAGGAATTTCAGAAAAAGTTAACCTTTTTCCTTTCTGGGCCTTGCAGGCCTCGCCTGAGGCATCATTGCTAGAAAAATGAGGGCAGTGTAAGATTTATTGGCTCAGTGCAACATTTATTTAGCAACAGTCACAAAAGGTAATTGTGTGAGCGTGTGCATCCTGGAGTGTTTAATTGCCTCTGTGCCAGGGCTCCCGTGTATGTATGGGGAAGTACTTCCCCAGATGTATTTAAATCGTATCTTTCCCAATATATAAACCACAGCGAATACAGCGTTAGCAAGCCTGCAGCGTTGCTGCAGCAAGATGATTGCATGTGCGAGGGAAGCGGTGCACGGGGAAGGGGCAGCGGAGCCTCTGATGTTCATTCTATTCCTACACAAAACATCTCCTGGGAGCATCGTTTCTGGTTGACTTTGTCCTGCGGAGCAACAGCCCTTGGCAGAAAAACAAGCACCTATGTGCTTGCCAGAAGGTGCAAGTCAGCCAGGACAAGGAAGAATAGGGGGTGGGGTGGATGTGTGTGTGTGAGAAGATGACAGAAGTTAGAGTTATTTCAATCCCAGGTGATTTCCTTTTTTTCTTTTCTTTTTTTTTTTTTTTTTTAAATAAAACACAACTTTATTTCTCTTCTTCCTGTCTGTTTTCCCTAGAGAGAGTTGTATTTTCTTTCCCAGCCTTCTTTCTTCACAAGCACATTTTTTTTTTTCTTTTTGGCACTGAGAGAAGAGGAAGAAAAGAAAGCACATAGGAGGAAATTAAGGTAAAAAGGATGAGCACAAGCTGAAAAAAGCCTTTAGTTTCATTTTTGCTACCTAAAACCAGGTTACGGTTTAAAGACTTATGTAATATAGAGGTCATTCAATGTAATTTTTTTTAAAAATACCTCCCAGCTCAAGCAGTTTCTTCTGTTTGTCATATAAGTGAGCAACAGAGCGTAAATACTGTCTGCCATCATAATATAAAAAAGATTCTCAGTCACACACAATTTTTACTTTTATATAGCATTTTGATTACACATTATGATGCTGAATACTGGCTTTACTGAGGCCTTCTGCACTTTGGGTTTAGAAATGTGTTACTAGATTAAACTGTTTGGCCCTGAACAGGGAGCCAGGGAGAAGCAGGGCCTGCCTAAGGAAGCAGCACCTGTTGACAGAGGCAAGACAAACCAGCACCTGGCATCCTTGCCCTGAAAGAAAAAAGCAGGAAAAGGCCAGTTTTTGGTGTGGTGGTGGTGGTTTTTTGGGGATTTTTTCTCCACAAGACTGTGGTGTGGGTGGAGGAAGGGAGCAGGTTGGGATGCCAGGGCTGAGCTTGCTCTGCCACAGCCTGGCTAGGAGGGACAACCATGCCTGAAGGAAAAGTGAAGCTCAGCTGGGGGGATTGTTAGGAGCCAGGAGGGTTTCTGAGGATAGCTGTCTCCAAACTCAGTTCAGGCTGAAAATGGGAAAGCACATCATACTGATAATTTGAAAGGATCTGGTTAAAGGGCTAAAATTAAAAGCTATGTATTGTCATAAAATGCAGAGTCTCAATTTTCCTGTGACATGTAGGATTAATTTCTGGGCCTTGTAGTTTATGAGATAATGGACTGTGTAACTGTTCCTCGTCTCTGTGACTAACAGCTCCTTTTTGGCAAACGTCCTGGAACTCAAAGCAGTGTAATTTTTAATTCTAGATATCACAACTAATTATACTATTACAACTAGCTGTAATGTTACAACTAACATTATTCATCTTCGCCTTGGTCGTCCTTTGCCTTTTTATAAATCCTACTACTATGCAGACTAAATCCAGAGACTATCAACGCTTTGATTATGGTTTAGTCGTATTAAATTATCCTTTGGTAGTAAGGCTGTTCTGTCAACTACTGTGATACTTATAATTAATTGAAAAGATAACTGGTAATTTGATATGAAGGCTGCACCTGAGTAGGATAGCAACCCCTGGGGAGCCTGGTGCAGGCTCAGGTGTACCCTTCTTCCTTCCTTGCAACAAGACTGAAGACAAAACAGATGCTGTAAATGGGAGCAGGATAACATAACAACCCATAACAAGGTCTGGTGACTGTATGCTGAAGCATAATTAGGTATTTAAGGACTCTTAGGTGACACAGAGGGGAGAAATATTAGGAAAAGGGAATTGAGTTGCTATCATATATTCTGCTTAAAACCGGGTCCCCAGCCCTACATGGATAAAAAGCCCTTGGGGAAGCCTCACAGCTGCAGGGAACATCATGTTTGAGTGCTTCAGCCCTGACATATGATACACCTGCCCATTCACGCATGTGGCCTTTCAGGACCCTTTACTGGGATATTTAAGGATCCCTGAGGGTTGTGTGCCAAAGAGCCTCCTATTACCAGCAGAAGGGCTTTGGAGTAATTTACAAATGTATGTCACCCCTGTATTGAACAGCCCCAGGGGAGCAGCTCCGTGGATAATTGCCTTTTTGGCAGCTGTTGCCCATGGCTGGGAGATGCCATGGAAGGGCTGCTCACCATAGGCATGGTATGAACTGTGCCTGTGTTATTTTTCTCCCCACACCAGGACAGACAACGAGCTATGATTTTTTTTTTTTTTTCCCTGTAATTATTGATACAGCAGCTGGTAAATGCTTCCTTGTCTTCTCACCAGTCTCAAAGGTTAGCTTGTTAACGAGGAGGTTTTCAGATACTTGCCACACTGGTGTTCCCTTTGCGGGGGAGTAGGGTGTCTTTGAATAGTTGTTTGATGCTGTTCACATGGGCAGGCAGCAAGATAACAAGGCAAATAATTGTCTGCTTTGCTGATCAGAGTCTGTAATAATCTCTTGCTTGGTGCTACACATTCAATTCCTGACGAACCAAAAGGCATTTGCCATTTTGGTTGATGCTATTTTTACCCCGACACATATCAGTTGGATATGGTTTTGTTGCATCTAATTGCAAATGATCTTTGATTTTATTTTATTTTCTCTTGCATCTCCAGAGGCATACCTTTTGGAGTGCTAGCAGCAGGCAATACAGTTTCAAAGCATTTGGGGATGCTAATTAAGGCTTATTTATGTGATGATTGAACTGTTTGAGAGCTCAGTGCCCACCAGAATGCACTGTGGCCTTAGACAAAGGGATTATTCTCCCCTGCCTACATCTGCTGGGGAGGGAAGTTTGCATGACGATGGCTACTGTTCTCTGTAGTTAAACACTTCAGCTTGATTTTTCTGTTGTTGTTGTTGGGGTTGTTTTGCACCTGCAAACAGTAGCATGTCCATCCTTACATGGTGGTTGATGCATTTTCATGTTGATTTTTTTCTATACTAATGTATATTATTGCACATAGAATAAAAAAGAAATTGCAAGTTGTCTCCAAAAGAATAAATATTATTTTGTTTTATTAATATCCAAATGTAATAACATTAACTTGAGTTTCTGCTAATTTATTGTCTTAGTACCACTAAACTAAACTGAGCAAAATTGCTTGGTGGAGTGGGTAATTTTTTGTTTGGTGGTTGCTGTCTTTTTTTTACTATTTGAGCACTGGTGGAATGTTATTTAACTATAAAAGGGTAGGACTTAGGGGCTGTATTTCCAACATTAAATAGCTAGTGTTACGGATATAGGCTTTGCTCTTCTGCCCTGGCATCTCCCAGCCCTTGAGAAAGGCAGGAAGGCATTGCACATCTTTCTAAATGATGCAGCCCTTGTAGGTGGCTGAAGGATGGCTTCTGCTGCTGATGTGTTGGGATCTTCCCCCTCCTCCGCTTCCTGTGTGATGGGCCTGGAGCTCACAAGCTCTGCTAATCAGCTTCTTTCCTCCTACTCTTATTCTTGTTAGTTGTTCCTGTTCCCAGAAATATTATTGAATTTGGATTTAGCTGGGTCCTGTTGCATTTTTCTGGGTGGCAGGTGAGCAGAGCAAGCCTTTTGCTCTTGGAAGCTGGGAGAAACTGTTGGCTGCACTGTGCAAAATCAAGTGAGACTTCATCCTGAGGCACTCAGCCTAATCTACATGAAGGTCACATGTTTTTGAAATAAACAAACTGCATTTGTTATGGCACAAAAGTAGGAGGACAATGTCAGAGAATATTTACCACTTCCTGAGGAGCAGTCAGTTTAGATGAAAGTTTTGTGGCTGGACTTTTCCAAAGTGCTCACTTGCACGATTGAGGTTGACTCTCATTTATCCACTAAAACTAGCAGTGGGGCTTCCAGGCAAACTGAGTATTTTGTGTGCTAAACAGCTTTGACAGTCTGGCCATAAATATCCCACAAAGTGTTGCTGAGTGCTAAATAATAAAATCTAATGTTGATGGAGTTTCTCCAACAGGAGTGGATCTCCTCTGGGAAAAGGTCCCTCACACTGCCTGCTAAGGTTTTGAAAATCTACTTCTGCCTTGCGTGCAGGTAATACAAACTTGCAGATATATGCAGACTCATATAGACAGGTACGGATATATAATATATACACAGACCTGTAGAGCTCCTCAGCTGAGTGGCTGCTAGAGCTGCAGCTACCGGAGCTGCCAAGCGTGCAAATGATGTATGACTGATTGCAAGTAGCCACTGCTGTATGCCAGTTTGCAAATGTGACTATAGCACTGCATCTGGTTCTCCCCAGGAATGGCAAAGATTTCTTTGAAGGGAGGGAAGGTGAAATGAAAAAAAAAACCTCACAACAACAAGCAAACAACAAACTGAAACAAAACAACAGCAAAAAAAACCCAACCAAAACCAAACCATAACAGAAAAAAAATAGAATAGCAAACTTTCTTTTTTTCTTGCTCCTGGGTTTTTTTGTTGTTGTTCTTTGTCTTCTGTTTTTAGCTTTAAAAGCCTGAAGTTTTCTTTACAATGAGTTGGGTGAGATGTATTTTTAGAAGACAAGAAGGGTCTCATGAGGGTAGAGCTGCATCTAATAAGGAAAAGACTAATTGGGTTAAGGCAAGAACCAAAAGATATGTTTCACTCACTATTATGAAAATTTCCCATGAAAAGGAAGAGGAAAAAGCTGGGATTAATATAAAGATCTCACTTGCATTTTGACTTTTTGAAGTCAAACAGAACAAGAAATGTTTGTTAATAAATGAAAAATTGAAATACTATTTTTGAGTTTTTCATATAAACCACTTTAATCCATAACATGGAATAGCCATAATTTTTTTCCATACGTCCTGCGGAAAGTTGGTCTTTTAGAAAATACTTAAACCCTCTTTCTTTATCTGTGTCAGATACTTATGTTTAATGTAAAAATCACAACATTTTCTAATATAAGGTGCTCATGCACAAGTATGCAGGACAGCACTGGGGAATTTATTATATTTTTTAATAAAATAGTATTATTTTAAAACATCTTTTACATGCTGAGTTCACTATATGCACTAACCTAACCCAAGTTTACAAATGAGTGATACCTACAGACTATATTTTCCTATTTGGAGAACGAAGTCAAATGCGCCAAGCAAGGATATGAGGTTTGATTCACCTGATAGCTCAATGGATTTATGCAAAATAGTACTAAACAAAGAGGGGCTTTTGGGGGCAATTAGAGGGAAAGCTGCAGTTCTTATTTCCTGTATCAATGTTCAATATGAAGGGAATTGTGTTTAAATTCGATCCTTCAGTGTACCTTCTTCCTTTTCTGGCTGGGAGGGAAGCAGGTCAATGGAAGTGCTGATCTATCATACCCCTGCATTTGTAGGATTTACAACAAAGGCTTTCTCTAATTCTGCCTCAAAATCACACCCTTGTAGACTAGTGCTGCAAGCCTAGGACCTGATAGTCTGTAGCCTAATAGGAGGTTTTGGTGATGTTTAGATGGAAAAGTGATCAAAGCAACCAAAGCTGTACCTAATTGCCAGCTAGTGTAGCTATTGTGTAAATAAACACTACTCGAAGCAGGACTTTCAGCAGAAAGGCCCCTGGAAGGCTATTCACTGTTACCGGCAGGAGAATCTGCAGGTTCATTAATCACTTATGAAAAGGAGTTTTCTTTTTTTCATGAGCTAGAAGAGATATTTAGAGTTAAAACAAATGAAGAAAGAGTGGTTCTACAGCTTTCTTTATGCCAGTAATGGAAAGTTAAAGCTTTATTTCAGGAGTGTACCCACCATTCTTTGTGAGCTGAATCAGGCACTGAGTGATAAGGCCACGGCCTTTGATCATCTGTCAAAATTAAACCTTGCTGAACATCTTTGCCTGGGTAGAAATTCGGCCCTCAGATATACAGGTAGTTCTTATTAAAGAACGTATCTGAGAGCTAAACATAGGGGACCTAGCCAAAAATATTTGATCAGGGTGTACAAGCAAATTTTCACTGTCACACTTATATGGAGGGAGTGGTATTGTATCAGTAAATTAAGTCCTGCAGAGCTCTGATAAAAGTGGTCTTTATGGAAACTATTAAATTTGGTTTAGCCATCTCAGGCTATTTTATTGTTGTTATATCTTCATCAGAGATCACCCAGAACAAAGTTTTCAGACTTTCCAGGAAATTAACAGGAGATTAGTTACTGTGCTGTCTTCCAAATTTATGGCTCTGCAACTAACTACAGACCCAGATGTACAGTGATAAATAATCTCTTGCTAAAAGACCCCATCAAATAGGAATCTGCTTCCTTGGGAGTAAGCAAAATGAAATTGGTACATTACAAACAAATTTATTAAAAGGTGCATTCAATCTTTCATAAAACATGAGGAATCATCCGTGCTTAGTAGGGAATGAGATTTTTTTTTTTTCCCCTTGAGAATTAATGTATCTGAGAAACACAATAAGAGGACCAGCATGGAGTAAGTTTACTTTCTGAATGTCAAAAGCAAAGGCCAAACCTGGAGTTGATTAATGGCTGCATAATCTTATCAGTTCAGAATCAAGGAGCTATGGGTTGTAGCTAAATTATCTGTAAGGTAATTTGGCTTGACCTTAATGAGGGCTAAGGTCTCATAGACCATGGAAAAGTCTATCAATCTCTCTGGCTCTACAAGCACTGGGGGGTTTCTTTATTGTATCTTCACAAATGCATTTGGTTTTTTGTGAAATCTCAAGGCAGATGGGATTGTTTTTAAAATTCTTTTTAATAAATAAGACTCTTAACAGCAATGATGGAAAACATTCAGCCTGGGATCTGATTTCTGTTTGTGTTTTTTGTACTGGGGGATATTGTGTACCCCCACAGCTTCCTCAAGAGCAGGCAGTGAAGTGTATGACACTGAGTGGGATGAGCAAAGACTGCTGCAGTGTTGTGCAATAGGAAAAGATCCAGCTTTTCTCTCTGCACAGACTTTTTGTTTAGAAAGTCCCTTTGTCTGGCAGCCTTTCTTGCTGCAGTTAAGGATAAGAGAGAGGTGAGAAAAAAACCTGTTCACTTTAGAAAGAACCTTCACTGAGGAAGGTTACTCAACTATCAGGGGTGTTTTGCTAACTGGTGGCTACTGAATAGAAATAGTGCTTCCTGCACATTTCCTGCCCTCACCACTACAGCACTGTACTGGTCCTTCATCTGCCTAAGCTCTTTAAAATTTTATCAATTTTTTTCTGACCCTCCTGTCAGCAGTTGCCAAGTAGCTCATCTATCAGATGCCTGTTATGTACAGACATGCTCTGGGGATGTAACAGCAAAATCCATCCTCCCATCACCGCAGTGCCAGAGACATCTAGATATATGGATTTCTCTAAGGTTTTTCATCCCTGCAACAAGTCTTACTGTTTGTATAGGTGTTGATTCCAACTCTTAATCTCCTGACTACAGTGTAGATTTGAGCCATTTTTCTTCATGTGAATAAACGTGCTAGGTATGAATAGTACATCTTAAATTCCACTTTGTGGATTATTTTTGCTTTGCTAAAGACAGCATAAGAGCAGCTGATGGCTGTTTGCACACCTGGTTCATCCCACAATTATTTGCTCAAGGGCTGAGGATCTGGTACAGTGTCTATTTAAGACAAGGCAAAATCCTCCAGTGGTTTCAATGAGCATTGTCCTCAATTGAAACTGCTTTTGTCAACAGCCTTTGATACTTTCCTTCAGAAAAAATGTTGCCATTTTTTCATATGGGGAATCATCTGTTTTGTTGTGCTGTAGAACATATTGTTTATGCTGTGGCTCTGCTTACGCTGTTTTCTTACCAGTATTTAGTTTATTCACATTTCCAATAAAGCTCTCCAAGACCTGCTGTTCTGGGGCTACCTTTCAGTCTGCTCACTTATTCCTTTCTCACCCAGATGCTCTACTTTTTTCCAGTCAGTTACTCTGCCTTGCACTATTTCGCAGGTTTTCTTCCCTTTTCTCCCCCTTCCTCCTCCCTCTGTGCAGAACAGTGCAGGGGCCTAAAGCAAAGGTGTGATCTGTGCTGTCCTTTGCTCCTTCTCCTTTTTTTACTTTCTGCATCATTTCCTACCGGAAAGGAAATAATCAACAGAGAGGGAGACAGGGAAGGAGGCACCATGGCCATACTTCTAGAAATAGGAAAGCAAAGACACTGAGCAATGGATGTTAGTTTGACATACAGTATCTGAGCTCTCCTTACCTTTTTTGTTGCTTTGTCCTAAACATAACTGCCACACTGTCTCCATTTTGACGATGGACAAAGGGCTTCACACAGCAAATCAAGCCAGTTCTAGGTTTGATGTTTGCAAAGTGAGGCTTCAAAATGTAAATTGAAGCTGTACAAACCTCTGGACAGTGCAGGTTAAATGAGACAGCAGTGGCAAGCTTCTTTCCTTTCCAAGTGTACCAGCGGAATTTTGGGACACCTGTCACAGAAACAACAAGTTGAAAACCAGACTCAAAGTCAAGATCTGTATTCTGTCATTCACTTCAATGAGTTGTGGCTCTGAAGTAGGGCTTTGGGGGTGTTTATGATGTCCTGAATATTCTTTTAATGTCAATGTTATTACTTTGGAAAGATATTATATTTGTTTAGACACTTTAGTATTTCAGGGAGATCTCTTATTTCAGAAGGAAACTAATTCAGTGTTTAACTCACAGTGGTATCTGCTGCAAACTGGTTTTAATGGGAAAAGCAAGGATAAATTCAATATAGTGCAAATCATAAGAATAGTATACAGTGTCTGCTTTCATCCTTGTTTTTGGGGCAGAGCTGCCAGCCAATGTTACATAGAGCTTCTCTGGTGGGAAAGAGATGCAGAAAGTGCTGCCATCAGTCTTTGCCTGCACTTAGCTAGACCCGTTGACATTCACGGAATGTAATGGGAGGAAAGCTGTCCAAAGCCATTTGACTCCAAAACTTTGAGTTATCATCATTGTCCTATCTTAGTCTGACAGGGAAAATGATTTGTCAGTCAAAACATCTCATAAACACACACATTTGATTCAGTTTAATCAGAGGCAGTCTCTCACTCTGAATTCAAAAGGCTTATCTGAGTGAAGGAGGAATAGAAAAGTAATTCACTTCTGCAGCACCATCCTGTTGTCCCTGCATCAGTAAGGAAGGGATGGATCAGTGCGAATGCCAGTTGTTCTGGGAAAGGGAGACTTTCCCATCATGGCCTAGGTTTAGCCAGGACCCGAGATTCTGCATCTCTGGATGGGGCTGTACTGGGATAGTCTGGTTTCAGGCTCCTGGATTACCTTTACTATGGGGGTTGACAAGAGACCTGCTTGGAAGGGAAAATGCAAGTACAATGGTGGTTACGGATGGGGCTGGCTCAGTGCCAGCTGAGTATAAGCAGGATCTCATTCTGCAAGCACTTATGGGCCCAAGTAAATCTACTTGTGCTAATGGCCTTATTAAGCTCAAGCCTGTATATGTTACAAATCTACACAAAGAGAAATTAGAGCCCAGATTAGATTAGTTGCTAAAGGCTGCGAACTTACAGCTGTTTGCCAAATTGCACACTGAATTTCATTTTTGCATAGACTTTTACTGATAGCAATTTGAAGGCAGTCATTAGAGCCATCAGCCTTTGAATGAGAAATTTCAAGGGACACTTCAGTATGAATCTGCTTCTCTGCTCTAAGAAATTATTCCTGATTTGCTTTGGGCTATGGAAACCAATTACATGAATTTTGCACAATAATCTGTTTCTCCAAAACAGGGGTGGCACTTCTGGCCATAAACAGATATACTTTTACTTCTGATTAACTGTTTGGGTGTGTAAACATAAAGAAAACCTGCTCTTTTAAACTTTAATAACCAGAAAATATTTGGAAGAAAGACTCATTATTTACAGTTAGAATATGAGACCCTGACCATCCTTATTCCTTTCCTCTTCAAGCCAGCTGGATTTGTGAAAACAGACATACCCTTTCCTGTTAAATCATAAATACTGCAGGCTTTATTCCTTACCAGCTCCTGGGCTTCAACATTTATGAAACGGTGTGATACTAATTTTCAGAGCTAAACTTGACATGACTCAAGGTCCTCTAGTTTTCTTTTAAAATTCACCTTTGTTTTTCCTTCTATTCCAGATACTCCAGAGGTGCCTGTAATCCCTGAACCCTGCTGAATTCATGCTCTGGTGATATGTAAACGTTAGAGGTCTAACTGGTAATTCTGCCTGGCTGCTGAACTGCCTTGTCTAGCCCTATTTCTGATGGCTGCTATCAATGTATGTGTTTTACCTCTTCCAAGCTACAGTGAAAATACTATTATTATTATTATTAAAATAAGTATTACTAATACCTAAAACAATTGTTATCTTCTCTCCCTGCCAGTCCATTCCACTATGTTAATATCAGTACTTCTAAAGGGTGCTTTGTACATACAAGCCTCTCACGTGATATTTGTTTGAAAATCCTGAGAACATTTTCTTACAAATTGGTCAGGAAAGGAAGAGGGTCTTTTTATTTACCTTCAGATTTCCATCCTTTAGGACTTATCTTGCTGGGTGTTCTCAGGTTGCCACTGCAATTAGAAGTCTTAATTGGTTTTAAATGAAAGCTGAGATTCTTGCATTCCCCAGGAGATGGAGTTTTCATTAAAACCACCACTCAATATCATGAGACTTGCAATTAAATTCCTGAGTTACCAATACAAGTTGCAAAATGGTTTGTAAAGCCAAGGTGGGATAAATACATTGGGAGAGGAACCTGTCAGGTGGCGTAAGTTGCTGCAACTGCTTACGCTTTAGCTGAGCTCTGGTTGTTTACTGAAAGTCACAGCACTGCTCAAATCAGGTCTAGTCAAGTCTTTAACCAAGCTGGGGCCAGGACAGATGCAGCCACAGTTTATGTATTTGCATGTTTCCAGTGTGAAGGAAAGGCCATACAATTGTTGCATGAGGACTTTTGTTAACCCGTGTGTGTAAGGGCCTGGCTGGGAGGTGGAAGAATGGACCGTGAAAGCTTCAGTTGCATCTTCTAGGACTCTTGCAAAGGTTAAGCCTACTGCAAAGCCTTTCTTTTACAAGAAGCAGTAGCATTAGGAAGGCAAAAGTAATAATACGTGCTGTGACTCCATGGTCCAAACTCAGCTGAGTAGAAAAGTAGTGAATCATATCAACTTTTCTCCCAGTTTCTTGATATAGTTCAGTGACCTTAACACAACATAGGAGCTATCGTGCCAGCCAGACTGGGCTATGGACTGATACCTAACCGACAGGAAAGACCTTAGGATATGGCCAAGGGGGGAGAGAGGATTTGCTTTGTTAATTGCTCTTTCATCTCACACTGATAAGAGCATCAAAGTTTAAAAAGAGCAGCCTAGCAGAAAAGTGCTGGTATGGTGATAATGTAGATGCATTTTCCCCCCGATGTGCTACTGAAGGGTTCAAGCACAATCAGAAGTTCATTTGAAATTGTGACAGTCAGAAATGAGCATTGGTAGCCTAGAAGGAAGAGCCATTAAGAACCAAAATTAATTACAAAACATAGAGTTTTTGCTCTTTTGGGCTGAATTCTTCGGTACCTTAAAAACCAGAGTTTAGTTAGAACCAAAAGTCTTATACCCACCAGAAAACTTCAAGTAAATTATTTCCCTTCAGAATTAGGAAAAAACCCTACTCCTTCCAGATTTTGATCAGGAGAAAGCTGTGAAGGATTCTGGGGTTTTCTCCTGTTAGTCCTGGCTGAGAAGGTGCTCAGAGAGGTCCCTGTCCTTTACTCCAGATGCAGTCTGCTGGGCTCCCATCTTCCCATGGGTGATGGTCCTTGCAGCCTCGGAGTCGCTGTTTTCCCCCTTTTACACAGAATCACACAGCATTGTCACAACTGGAAAAGACCTCTAACATCACTGGGTCCAACAGTCAACAAAACCAAACCAACCAAACAAAACCAGCAACGACAACAACAAAAACACACCAAAAAAGACATCTCACCATCCCACTAAAGCATTTCCTGAAGTGCCTCATCTGCATGTTTTTTTGAGTACCTCCAGGGATGGTGACTCTACCACCTCCCTGGGCAGCCTGTTCCACTGCCTGACTACTCTTTCAGCACAGAAATTCTTCCTCATACCTGATCTAAACCTCCCCTGGTGCAACTTCAGGTCATTTCCTCTAAGTCCTGTTGTTATTTCCTAAAGAGAAGAGGCCAACACCAGCCTCGCTACAACCTCCTTTCAGGTAGTTGTAGAGAGAGATAATGTCTCCCCTCAGCCTTCTCTTCTCCAAACTAAACAGTCCCAATTCACTCAGCCTCTCCTCATAGGACTTGTTCAGACCCTTCACCAGCTTGGTTGCCCTTCTTTGGTTGCCCTCCAGCAACTCAGTATTTTTCTTATGGTGAGGGACCCAGAACTGGACACAGTAGTCGAGGTGTGGTCTCACCAGTGCCAAGTACAGGGGCAGAATCACTTCCCTAGTCAGTCCTGCTGGCCACACTATTGTGGGCCACTGGCCTTCTTGGATACCTGGGCACACTGCTGGTTCATGTTCAGCTGGGTGTTGACCAGCATGCCCAGGTCCTTTCCTGCCAGGCAGCTTTCCAGCCACTCTTCCCCAAGCCCGTAGCATTGCCTGGGGTTGTTGTGACCGAAATGCAGGTCTTGTTAAACCTCATACAGCTGGCCCATCGACAATGGCTAGATTGACCTCCTGCTGGGCCTTTCTAATTTTTTATCTGCATGACCTAAGGAGATTCTCAGGTGCTTGCCCCTTCTTCCAAAGGAGGTAAACTCCTTTTTTTCCTGAGTCCCAGCAAAAGCTTCCTGTTCAGCCAGGCTGGTCATCTTCCCTGTCATTTCATCTTACAGCACATGGGGACAGCTGCTCCTGAGCCTTTAAGCTTTGCTTCTTGACTATCATCCAGCCTTCCTGGAACCCTTTGTCCTTCAGGATTGTCTCCTAAGGTACTCTCTCAACCAATGTCCTGAACAGGCTGAAGTCTACCCTCTGGAAGTCCATGGTAGAGGTTTTGCTAACCCCGCTTCTTACTTCACTAAAGGTTGAGAACTTAATCATTTCATGGTAGCAAAGCCCAAGATGTCCTCCAACCACCATATCTCCTACAAGTCCTTCCCTGTTTGTGAAGAGTGGATCTAGCAACGCACCTCCCCTGCTGGGCTCACTTCCCAGCTGTTTCAGGAAGTTATCTTCCATACATTCAAGGAACCTCTTAGCCTGTCTCCTCTCTGCCACGTTATATTTCCAGCCGACGTCTGGTAGGTTGAAGTCCCGCACCAGAATAAGGGCTAGCAATTGTGAGGCCTCTGCCAGATGCTTGTAGAATGCTTTGTTGGAGTGACTTTTTTTTTTTTTTTTAAAGAGCAATATTTGGAATAATGTGTGATTTCAATCACCAACAAGCTTGGTATGATTATGGAGGAGCAGATGCTGGAAAACGAAGTGAGGTATCTGACAGGTCTTATCTCTAGGTCTAGCAGGCCTAGAGACCAGGCTTTCCCGGGAAGAACCACCACTAGAATAGCAGCCAGGTGGTTTTGTTTTGGTGGGTTTTTTTTGGTTTTTTTTTTGTTTCCAAAAAAAGGTCCTTTTCCTTTTTTTTTTCCACCCAGAAGCAGTGCTACTTTTCAAACTTAAAAGCAAAACCTCTTCCTTTGTTCCTTTGTGTGAGTCTGCAGAGCCAGTTTGCAGGAATATGGGCAGAGGCTGGAAGCACTTTCATGTTAATGGGGCTCTGTGTGCGTACATCCCAGGGGGAGCCCTCTCCGGTGGGAAGAGCTTCAGAGCCCGCAGCAGTGTGCGGTGGCGATAAGGAGATGAAACAATAGCTGCGACACCCAGGGCCTTCCAACAATTACTTGGTGAGGATGTTAGGGAGTCAAGTGCTTTGTTTCTGCTGCACAGGAGCAAATCTGCTCACTCCTGAGTGGTTAACTCTTTCTCTTCCTTTACCGTATAAATGCCAGAGGGAAGTGTTGGCATCCAGAGGGACCTGGACAAGCTTGAGAAGTGATCGTGTGTGAACCTCAGGAGGTTCAACAAAGCCAAATGCAGGTTCCTGCTGGAACCCCTCTACTGTGAGGACAGGCTAACAGAGTTGGGATTGTTCAGCCTGGAGAGGAGAAGGCTCCGGGGAGACCTTATTGTAACTTTTCAGTACTTAAAGGGGGCCTGTAAGAAAGATGAGCACAGACTTTTTAGCATGGCCTGTTGTGACAGGACAAGGAATGATCATTTTAAACTAAAAGAAGGGAGATTTAGACTAGAGAGAAGGAAGAAATTGTTTACAATGAGGGTGGTGAAACACAGGAACAGGTTGCTCAGAGAGGAGGTAGATGACCCATCCCTGGAAACACTCTAAGTCAGGTTAGATAGGGCTCTGAGCAACCTGCTCTAGTTGCAAATGTCCCTGGTGACTGCCAGGGGTTTGGACTAGAGGACCTTTAAAGGTCCCTTCTAACCCAAAGCATTCTGTGATAATTTAATGCACAGCTTTTAAGAAAACCCAGATCTGTGGATGCTAAGGAAATAGCACTTGGGTTTCTTGTTACTTGCAATGGCTTACTTTTCCCTGCTTCCAGGCCCACTGTGAGACTGCTGAGACACTGCATTGGAGCCTGAGCCTTGAGCCTAGGTGAGTATTTAGTGATGCACAAGCCGTGCTCTGGCAGAGATGGGAAACCTGAGATGTCCTTACTTGAGATCCAGAAGTGGAGCCAAGGATCCATTCCCAAACTACTTCTATTATTGATGCCTCATTTCATCATTAATGCCACAAAGATTTATGTGAAGGGACTTCCATGGTGCTAATGGAATTACCTAAATCTTCCCTGCACCGATGGCAGGGAATGCTCCATTTCTCTGCCCTCACGTTAGTGCTGGGTAATTGAATTATTTGTTAGCTAGCAAAAGTAAAAATCCTGTCCTTTTACATTTGATTTTTGTTGGTAGTGTTGACGGCCTTTCAATACCTTTTACTTAGGCTTGAATTATAATTCAAAATACAAATTGAAAACATTTTGATGAATTTTCCCATTCCAATGCCAATGATGGTTAGTGGTTTGAAGCAATCACCTCTGCATTTCTTATTAATGACTAAAATACTGTCCTGCAACATTTCACCTATCTCCATTTAATGCACAAATCTGACTAAAAGAGTACCTTTGAAATAGATACGTTTCTCATTATCACTAATAGTAGTTATGTGATTGTACTTGTGAAGTCCTTAGTCCACTGTTCCTTTGTATGATGTGCATCACTGCTTGAAGGCAAGGAAGATGTTCACTCTAGTGCATAGGAAAGGAGCTGTGCTCCTCTCAAAGTGCAAGCTGAGCAGCTCAGCAATCTCAGACTTTAGGGTCAGGCAGACATGATGTTTCTTGAAGCTTTAGCAAAGACAGGGAGTGAAAAGATCCTCCAAAGGGGGCATCAGTCTCAAAATGCACAGAGACCATGTAGCCAGAGGGTCAGAAGCTATATCAGAGAGATGTGGGCCATTTTGGGGGCATTATTCCCCCAGACTAAGCAAGGTACTATAGGCAGGGATGGGTGGTCAGGCTGGGTGCTCCTTCCCTCCCACACTTTGTGGTAATTTGTGCAGAGGCTGCATCTGGTTAAACGAGTGTGGTAGGAGCTATGCAACTTCTGTGTGTCCCTGCTATGACCTTCACATCACTTCAAATCTGGTTATGATTTTTCTGAAAATCCTTACCCATAGCCTCACTGCTGCCAGTTAATTTTCTAAAATCCCCTCGCATTTGATACCAGTGCCAGTGCACAGATCTGCACTGATTGAACTTGGGGAGGATAAAAGTAGCAGTGCAATTGCTTGTGCTGAGCAGCACTGACTTCTGGTCCAGCGAAAGGGACTGTGAAGGAGTAGGAACAGAGCCACTCTTAAACAAAGATGGGAGGATAGAGTTGGGTAGTCTAGTGTGTAAAACCACTTTTACTAATCTTGTTTGAGTGTGTCCTCAGGCAGCTGGGAGTGATTTATTCATTGTAATGGGCCTGATACTGTGAAGCTGTCAGCGTTGCCAACAAACGTGATGGGCTCAGCTGCTCCGTGCAGTAGTCAGAGAGGTTGTATCTATGGGAAAGAGAAATACAAGCTCAGGACACTAGAAGTATGAGACTCTGGAGATTAACGATAGAAAATTATTATGTGTTTGGGGAGAGGAAGGTAAGAAGGAAACAGGAGCCTAAATTAGGCTTCAGCTCCCTGGGCAAAACACTCAGGTTATAAATATTCTGGCAGCATTTAGTGCTGGGCTGGCTGTGCTGATTGCTCTTCGCTGTCCTTGGCGATATCAGTGTGTTCTTTGTGCTAGTATTCTGCTTTGCTGACCTGGAGTATCTCAGAGGTGTGGGAGGAGGCCGTGTGTGGGTTTGGCAGCAAAACTGAATATGCCAGTGAGGGAAGAGACTGTGTCCTTGCTTGCCACTGTATCCTGCAGTGCTGTGGGACAGGAGCTGTGGGTTGGGTAGTGACTGTTAAATTGCTCAGCTGGTGCCAGGGATGCTGGTTTTAAAGAAAGTCTTCTCAAAGGAGCCAAACTTTTACATGAGATCACTGACTCATCTTGACATTTGTAATCAAGCTGTCATGAGGGCTTGAAAAGAGTCATCACCACTCCTCCCCAGCCTCAGAGCTGACAAGCAAGAGAAAGTGAGGCATGAGGAGGAAAATGTGAGATGCTGAAGGCCTAACCAGGTGGAAGAGCTGGGAGAAAAGCAACAAAATACTTCTTATTGTCAGGCTTAAAACACAGCAGATTTCAGCCATCAAAATCCCCCAGCAATTGCTTTACAGGTGTAAAATTGTTATTGCTCTGAGGAGTCAGTGCCTGTGGTGAGCTCCACCTTTCCTTTCCTCTTTGTCATGGCTCTTTCCTTGGGAGGACCAAGGTGCAAGTGGAAATCACCAGCTCCCATGGTTTGTGATAAATGAGACCAGGCACTGGTGAGTGTTTTCTAGGCTGCAGTTTATGGGGCTACTGGAAATTGCTGCATTGCTGAATGCAGTCAATCCACTTAACAGCACAGCATTGCTTCTGAAGGACCCCAGCTGGCTGCTCCTTGTCTGCTGTGATGTGCAGAAATGAAAAATGCATCCAACCTCTGGTTCAAATAAAAATTCTCTCTAATCTGGACTAGCTCTGCCCTGTGAGATGCCTTAAATATGATAGCAGGGAGGCTCTGCCAGGGAGTATGTTTTTTGATTTGTAATGAAAAGAGCTTTTTTCCTGTCATAAAAAAAGTTTAGTGTAGAAAGTTAACTAAGGTCCTGTTTTTAGAAGCTGAAAATATAAGAAACTCAAATAAAAGGCAACAGTGATTTTATTTTATTTATTTTTTTCCTCTTCTTTTAAAGCCCCTGGGATTTAATTTCCTGGTGTCATTGTCGTAACTGCAGACCTACGTAATTCATTTGCATTTGTGTCAGTCCCACGTAAGTATTGCATGCAATTCAAACTAAAAGGACAGTTAAACTAAAGGTTGTACTGAGCAAATCAGACTGCAAACCATACATATAGGTAGGGATATAGCCCTTTGTAAGAGCTTCACTATGCCATCAGTTGTTCTCTGCCTGGCTGCATTGTGTTTCTTGGATCATTTATACTAAGAGGCCACTTTGATTTTTGTTTCCATACAAGAGCAGTGCTGATGTCCCCATGGTGTTAGTTTAAGTTCTGCCTGTTTCTCTAGCTGATGTATTTGCCCTGTAGGAAGGACACACAGAGCTCAGACATGCAGTTGCAAGCTCCGGCCCTGGAATTTAAGAGCACTTGCTCTGAGCTTAAATGTGTAGGGTAACGGTTACCAGAGACGGAACACAGCTGGTCAAGCAAGTCTGGTATTTCTCAGGTAACAGTCTCCTCTGCATGGGGAACATTTTGCAGACTTAGATTATGACCATTGCTGTGTCAGTGATTGTCATCTACTATGCATGTTCCTCCAATCTGTGAGTTTGGTTGTTTTAGAGCAATATGAAGGAAAATGAGTTTTGAACACAAGAATCATGTGAGTTTTTTTGCAAAGAGGATGATGTGGAAAAATATTAACTGCATCTACCTTAAGCATTTGGGCTTTGCTTGGGGATTTTAGCTTCAGTCGGCGAACTTAATGAAGGAATGGAGTAGTGCTTTCTCCCACTACATGATCTGCATCCCATTTAATACCTTATCTTGCAGTTCCATATTTACATTTCACTCTGTTAATGCTCTTGGACAAAACAGTGACTTCAACCAACAAGGTTATGTAATTTCAAGAAAATTATCTAGGCCTGTCTGCTGTTTCCAGGTTATGATGGTGTTATTGTTGTGCTCTATGCTAAGCAGGTAGTTTTAATGGAATTCAGAAGTTAGACTTTTCATGTTAAACTACAGGTTTAACAATCAATAGCATCTCAACTAATCCCGTTGTTTAGACAATCAGATCTTCAAACCAGGCTATTTCTGTAAAAGAGCCAATGTTTTCTGGACATGTCTCTTTGCAAAATGATACGTGAGTTACTGTATGGTTATTGAATTATGTATTGAATTATGGTTAATTTTAGGGTTAAGGTTCTTTCCGGGAGAACAAGTGAGAGGCTAAAGCATGGTTGGAGTGGGGCTGTGAGGCGATTCCCAAGGGAAGTGTGGGCTGCAAAGGGACCTGGGCTGTGAGAAACATTCTGGTTTGTGTGTTACAGTTGTCTTGGCCAGGGTTGGGGAAAAACCCAAAGGGATACCTTAGTTGTCTCCGACTCCTTCCTAATCACAGTTGCTTTTGGGGGCAGATGCATCCCTTTCCTGGTGCACAATTTCCAACTCCAAGGAAAACATTAGCAATTTTACTTAGAGTATACTTTGAAATGTATCTTCTATTTGTTATTATCTTATTTTGAAGGAAACAGGTCATTCCTGATTTTGAAATCACAAGCTGTAATGATTTCTTTCTCCATGAGAATTCATTAGGCTTTATTTCATCAGCTACTTAGTGCACACAATGATCTTTCCAAATAGCACACTGCAGTTGGGCTACAAGAAAAACAGACTTTGTGGACATGAGGAAAAACATCCTGGATAGTAGTCTAGACAGTTCCATTCTGCAAAATCAAAAAGTGCATACCAGTAGTTTAGGTAAATTGAAGCTGAAAGAAAACAGAATCACATTGCAGACAAAGGATAAATGAAAAGCCAATTTGAATGTCAAACTGACCCTGCTCCAGGGGAGAATAATTTGGCATGATGTATTTGCCATCTCTAAATGTGTTGCTTAAAGACAAATTAAGTGGTGTGCCTGGGGAAAAAAAGAACAGGAGATGAACATAAAATCATGAGGAAATAAGAGTCTTGATCCAAGTGTAACCCTGAGATCATTTTGGAGCCAATACACTTCTAAGTGAAATCAGCCCTGTGAGCTGCAAGGTTTTTCTTGGTAGGAGTGTTTCTTTATGCAGAAATTATGCAGCTATTGACACCAATTTTAGCACAGTAGCTCAGGGACACCATTAATGAGCACAGGAAAAGTAGGAATGAGTGCATGAGAAATGAAGGAAATGTACCCAGTAGAGTGACTGGGGAAGAGGGTAATAAGACGCATATCCTGGCCACAGTGAAGTTACTGGAATGCCCAAAAAAATGAGTGGTGGTTTGTTTTTTATTATTCTCTGCCTCTTTTTTTTTTTTTTTTTTTTTTTTAGTAGTGATTTTGTTAAAGTGTTTCTGTAGCCAAGCAGCCTTCCTGAAATGCTTGCAGTGGCTAGAACTGAACCCACCCTGGGAGCCAGCCAGAACAGGAGTGGTTTCATTCACAAAGTGTTGCTACCAGCTCTCATTAGTGAAGTGTTCTCTTTTCTCCTAATTACCCTGAGAAGACATCCCCAGTGCTATTCAACTTCAAGCTAAGTGTAGCTTCATAAAAAGCTAACCTGTTTTGTAAGATGTGCAGGGTAAGAAGGCGCAGACCTGCTCAGTGGGTGCAGGGGCTAAATGAGAGGGTGGGCTGGTGGGAACAGGAGCAGGAGATTGTTCCTGTTACTTACCATTTCATCTCAGGGGAGTTTTGCCACTAAATTCCATTAAAATGAGAGTTTCAGCCTTTAAAAGTACAATTCAGTGACTCGTTCCGTTAAATAAGCTAGCAAAGATTGTATATTAGTCTCTGACAGGGCTACATTTGGGTGAAAACCATGTTGAATTATTTATTTTGCCATTAATGTCACACAGACCCCAGTAAGGAGAATTATATGGGCTGCAAAAGTGAGCAGCGTTAAGTCAGATTCAAATAAATGGAATTGTTATTCTCCAATACCAGTTGTGGGTTGCAGCTGCCTAATGCATCCAGGAGAGGATGAGAAGTGAATGATAAATCAATGGAAAGGTGCACACCTGACTGAAAGCCTTTAAATAATGTAACAGGTCACTCAGCACATGGCAGGGTTATATAATACATTAACATTTAAGACCAGTGGAAATACACACAGGGAATTGTTTCAGAAGTTTTGTCCTTGTAGCTGCAAAGCTCGGAGAGATGGAGAGCAGCATACCTGGAAAATGGGGTGGAAAGCTCAAACCATGCCTGTAGAATGAGGAAAACAACAAAATCTTAATTTGCTCAGACTAGATTTAGTTGTTATTGGCCTTTGGTAAGACCAAAATTGTTTATTATGCTGCACAGTGCAGAGGACACAAGGGCATGGTCCTCTCTGTAATATGCAAGCAAAGAGGTGAACCCAAGGCTAGTTTGGGAGTGAGGGCTCAGCTCTCTCTTGAGCCATGCAAGAGAACACCTCTGTAAGCCGCACTATAAGGGTTTTCAGGACTAGGATGCTCTGCCTACCTCTTGTCAGCTGTGGATGTACCTACCATTCAGCACACCCTGGATGTTTACAGTCGTGTTCCTTCTTCTGTAAAACAAACTTCTATGCAAATGCAAACAGAAGATCATCAAGCAGCTGGATGAATGAAATTGGAAGTTGATCTAACAAGTATGGTTGCAGGTGTAGTCACATTCTCCCTCTGGTTCTGTGAGTCTGTTCACTACTGTGTATTCTCTTCAGACACATGTACATGCTGTCTTGCTCACATACTTGCTCTCTTTCTGAATTATGAAACTTTGCGTTTCCAACCCCAAAAAAGGGTCCTAAATGGAGTGTTGATTTGTAATTAGTATGCTCAGAAGAAAAGTTGAAAGGGAAAGAGTATAAATGTCTGTGAGCAATCAGATGGACATAGTTTCTCACTTATACCTGTGAGCAGGCTATTGAATTACATCTGCTAGCTGATGACCAAAAATATAGGGAAATTCTTTGTCTGGTTTTAACCCTGGTGGTGATTGTACAGGCTTGAGTATAAGGCATTACATCTTTTTCATTTACAGATGAGCTGCCCTCAGAAAATGACACATGAAGATGTGGCAATCATGAAGCCTGTTATTGTGGCTTCATGTTAAATATGAAAAAAAATATATAAAGCCTGAATATATATGTATGTATATATACACTTTTAGGTATGTGGCTGGCACTCTTTTCACTAGTCTGCTTTCATAATTTTGTTGGGAACTATGGAATGTACAAGGCCTCACCAGCTGCAACTATCTGTCAACATCCTCTGTTTACCCAAAAGCAGCCAAACTGAGGTGCATTGGCACCAACCTCTGCCCTCCCTCTGGAAGTGTCTCCCCACCACATGTGGGAGAAATTGGGACTTGGCAGGAATGACATTTGATTTCTGATTCAGTGGCAGACTTTTTGTGGGACATTAGGTGTACAGCAATTTATGCAGCTACATAAGCTATTCAGTTTTTTGTTTTGTCACCTATGACATTGGGAGACGTAGCCTGAAAATTATGTAGTGATGAGAAATACTTCAGTGATTGTATGGTGCAGAGGCATAGTTGTGATGAGGTAACAAGACTGAAACTTTGGTTATTAAATTATTTTCTACTTTAATGGTTAAAGTTTATGGCAACAGTATCAGAAATACTTCTGCTTTTTTAAGAAGCTGAGACATCATTTATCCTACAGTGAGAAACAGCCAGTAGGAAGACAAAAATTAACTTTTCATGTAACTTTAGTGAGGATATGCCCATCAGTTCCTGAAGGTCAAGAAAGCACATATTTTCTTAACAATAGAACAAGTATTAAATTAAAATGATGAGTGACAAAATTCTGCTTTGCTCAGTTCTTGAATGCTAATAAACACACCCTTAAATATAACAATATTGTTTGCTTTAGTGTCTTCAGACACTCCTCTGACTTTCTGATAAGAGCTGTGAAAAGTCTCTCCTCTCTTCCCAGGCTTTCTTCTCTTATCTACCACCCACCAGTCTTTTCCCTTGATCCTCTTCTCATTTGGCTGCATTACACTGGGTGAACAGGTTACACCTGCATTACACAGGTTTCTTGCTCCTAGTGTTGTTACTTCTGAGTAATCATTTAGTATTTATACAGCACTTTCTTTACCTGACTGATAGAAAATCTTGTTTGCCATAGCAACCCCAGGGGTCACACTGCTTCTCAGGTACAAAACACTTTCCAGAAGATGCACACCAGTACATAATATGAACTTTTTGAAATAGTTGGTGTTTTAGAGCAAAAAGGATCTGACATAATATTAAGATATCAGAGAAAATAAGTTATGTTATGAGCTCATTAAGATTCCTTTGTAATCATCATCAGTAATGCTTTTGTTTCCCCTGTGGTTTTTGCTTTCTTTTGTCTATATACCCATATATATATTTAAAAAAAAAAAAAAGTCAATTAAAGATTTTCTTGAGAAATAAAAGAATAGGTGCAGTTGTTGAAGGATATTTTCAGCCTAGTGTTTGACAAAAGGCATTGTCAGCACTGCCAAAAACAACCGAAGGTGAGAGTGGGTCTGTGTTTCCCTTAATGGAAACCTTTCTGGGGTTGTGGTAATCCAGACCAAAGGGCTGCTGGATGCTTGCCTGAGCTGTCTGCAGAATTTGCAACCAGTGACTTAGTTTCCTTCTCAAACTGAGTGTTTGGAATAAGGCAAGGAATCGTTTGGCTGACCTCTTCATTGTCTTTCATGGAAATGTTGCTGCTGTTGCAAAAGTCACAATAGGTTGCTGCTTCTTGGCGTGTCAGTGCACGGGGATGGGCTGAGAGCAACCTCTGCCTTCCCCAGCAGATGCTGAACGCATTGTCCTGGCTCAGAGTTAGCCTGGCTATTGAATAATATATTGGAGTGATTTGCACACTCTGAGAAAACAGACCTTTCTCTTGCAGGTGTCTGACTCTTCTGGCTGGAGACACTATGCAGGCTTTAGCAGTGGGCAGCTCTGCCATTTCTGTGTCATTTCAGTGAGGGAAGTGGAGAACTTTGAATATTTTCCCAGCCTGACACTTTAATAGCCAGCTTGTAAATGATAAAGGGGCAAGAGCTGTTCTAGAAATGAAGAAGATGCAGGAAAGCAGGAAATCACATATCACTTTACACAACCATTCTCTAGTCTGATCGTTCTCCCTTTGAGATAAGCTGAGGTTTCCCCATCATTTTTGCAAGTACCTCTCAATATGCTTATCTGTTTTCCTGGTGAGCTTTTGAGCTGTTCCTAGGTTATGTACAGCTGCAGCACCTGGGCCAGGTTAGTGGCAGTGTGGATGGGTTTGCAGTGTTTATTTTGGGGCAAAACATGCCAGATCCAAAATCTCTTGGGCATTGTAACAACTACCAGAGCTCTGGCTCAAGGCCTAAAAATACTGGTAACCAGCTGAAACTGGAAGCAAACCCAGCTCATAAGAATGACTGTCAAAACAGGCCTGATGCATTTAGCTTAAAATTTGACCAATTGTCCATGTTTTGACTGGACAAAATTTTTCACAATATTATCAGAATCTATTCCTTTGGGGTTAACTAAGGGCAAAAAGGAGGTGATTCCTTTAAATAAACTTTCAGATGAGAAAATAGGAGACAGGACAGTATGGCCTTTTTATAAAGAAACAAATGAAAATAAAAACAACCCAACCAACCAAAAAAATCCACTCAGAAGAACAAAGGAGAAAAGCCTAAGTATCGATGCCTTGGAAGGCTTGGCCAGCAAAACTCCAAAACAAATCACAGTCCAGTAATTGGTGTCTTTCTGCACCACCAGTTCTGTTTCTTGAAGCAGTAAATTTATCTTTGCATATCTGTTTAGAGAAAACCTCAGGGTCCTGCCTGCCTTTACTAAAGCATGAGTAGCAGCGACAGGGGATGGTAATGTAATGACATCTCCTTGGGCAGCACGGGCCACGGACCTCGCAGAAGGTCTTCTGGGATGCTGTGCTGAAAAAAACAAACAACAAAACATTCTTTTATTTCTGCTTCAATTGTCAGCACATAAAGATAAGTTGGCGTAAGGCAGTGTTCAGATGGAGTTAGCTTGCCAGTGTGAGCACATTGCAGTTAACCTTGATGTACTGAAGCAAAGATCAGAGTAAGATTTAGGTGGAGATTGAGATGTAGAAGGAGGTAAACAAGGCCTGCTTAGTGGAGAGCCTTCTTCCCTATGTGGGGGATTGGCAGGGATAAATTTCATTTTACAGGTATTGGGAGTCATAAGAGTGAAGGCAGAGCTCAGGATAAGGTATCACCCTGACCTTAATCTGGAATTCATGGAGACCAGTGATCTGGGTTAGGGCTTGCTCTTAAAAGTGTATATTGGCTTTAGCAGGACCTGTGCCGGTAGAGTAGTTCTAGTTATATTTAATCTTATGAGTATTTGAGACTGCAGGAATGAGGTTCAGGAGAGTTTTAGAGTTTGTGTTACGTTGAAGGCTGGATAACATTTGTGCAGCATATGTTTTTCTTTTAGTAAAGGGCAAGACAGAGCATCATGTGAGGAAATGTTAGAAATAATTTTTTTAAAAAGGTATTAGAAAGCAAAGAAACAAAACCTAGGCAGAGTATTTCATTTGCACAGTGAATCATTCAAATCAACTTCTGAGTCAATTGAACAGCTTCATCTTGTAGTTGAAACTATTTTGAAATCCACTCTTTTTCTCTCTGCTACTTTCGAGGACCCAACTGTGTAGTGACAACCAGGTTTTATTTGCATGATTTTGGGAGCCAAAGGGTTTGTGTTCTCCATGGCTTAATGCTGGTAGGACATCTACAGAAAATGTTCTTCATTTGTATTCCAAAATCAGCTTCCCCAAGTGCAATCTTCTTCTCTGGAGTTGACACCTGTAAAAAAAAAAAAAAAAAAAAAAATCATGTTGTATTCATTGATTTAATAATTGTTTTCTCTGTGTAATGTTGATTTCCTGGAAGAGGTGTAAAGTGTCCAGTCTTTCCTCCCTGTCCAATAGGTTATATTTTAAAGGAAAATTGTAAGAAGTGAGAGATCCCCCACTTCTGTGCTCCTGCTGTAAGTCTCCAGGAAAGCTGAGATATTAAATGGATGTTGGCTCGTGCTGGAGTTTCCTGCAGCATTTTTTGAAGCCTCCTTTCCTCAAGAGAGAGATCTTTAATGTTATTTTGCCTGCTGATAATCCTCCCTCTCCTTCTCCCTGCCTTTAGCAATATCTATCCTACAGAGATGACAAAACCCTGAAACATTTTAAGATTTTCTGTTTGTGTGAGCTGTGGGAAAACTGCTTGTCCACTGCCCAATTTCTCCATCCATGGGGGAAAGCTTGGTTAAGGTTAGGGTTTGGGTCAGCATCAGGTCCCCTAGGCTCAGCAGGGGCGACAGCAGCCACTGCTTCCACAGGACAGAGGAATCCTGCTAGAACTGGGGGGGGGGGGTTGAAGATGCTTCATAGTTGCATGTGATGTACTGTATATCACACCACACACCCTGATGCTATAGTTTTGCTTGTGTCCCTCCTCAGTGTTATGAGAAATGCAATGAAGGCACCTGCCTGAGGAAGAACTTGTAGTTAATATTAGACCTGCCCTCATAAAAGCTTCACTTCTGTGCTCCTGAAGCAAATTCAAGGCCATGCTGCAGGCCACCATTGCCTGGTGCTTTCACCATGCCAGCAAAATGTATAGTTCCAATAAAAGCTGAGCTGAGGCTGTGGTACCCTTTTTTCAGTCCTCTGTTGTGCTGGAAGATGCTGTGCCACTGCTCCAGGCTGCTGCCTGCACCCATCATTGCGTGCATTCATATGGTCCCTCCTCACTCTGTTGTGCCATTTGTGTTCTTGATGTGAAGAGCAGTGATTTGTGACAAAGGTAGAGCTTTGTGGGAGCACTAGCAGAAATTACTTTCCTTTCTGACTAGTCCTTCAAGGAAAATATTTCAGATCTGACTTTCCAGGGGCTGAAGTCAATGCAGGTGTTAAGCAACATGGCTTGGCGATTTGGATAAAATAGCCTAGTTTTCATTAGGTAGGGAATCAGAGGATAAAGGGATTTATTTTAATTTTTTTTCTCAGAATTGGGCATAGAATAGCAATGTAAAAAGCTGGGTCAAATACTTAAAGTCAGTATCTTCCCCTTGAGGCTTTCTTTTGGTTTCTTTGTAGCACATCAACTTAAAAGAGACTTAAACTCCAGTTTCTGAAGGTCGCTGAGTGAGAGGGTGAAAAATAAAAGAAAAAGGGAGTTCACAGCTGCAGCCTCTTAGGAAACTGTGGTAGCAACCTGTCATCCTTGGAATCGTGGCTGATAATGCTTCTGGGTGTCCTTGTGCCTGTTGGTCTTTATCTAAATTATCTGCTGGCACATCAGAAATTTAATGATGCCATATGACACTTGGTACAATAGTCACTTTAGTCTCTCTGTTCCCCTCTCCCGGTACTCAGGAAGGGAGCATGGACAGGAGAATAAAAAATATGCTTTTTCACTATGTTTTGCTCCTGATGTGTTAATCCTCTCCAGCACGCTGAGCTGCTGGGTCTGTTGGCTGCATTTGGGCATTGCAGGCTGAGAAGCTGATGCATACATTTTCACATGCCTGAGGACATACCTGTCCCTATTGTGTAGTCTTATCACTTAAACTCTGTTTAGTGTCAAAAGGAGAGAACAGATACAAAACTGCTTATTTTCAGCTCTCTCATGTTGAGGAGCTGTTCCTAATGAATTGGCACAGGGATATGTGCTGCCATTTCCCCAAAAAAGGTGATTTTCCCATGGAATTCCTAAAATCCCCTTCCCAGAGCAAAGTGCAGCTATTTGCAAGAATTGCAGACAGGCCAAGATTCCTGCTGTCCCTTCCTCTGCACTACTGCACTGCTCACACCCTGCTTCACGGCTTTTATCCCTTATTTTTTTATTTTAGCAGCCAGTCTGGGCCCAGAGACTCTGGATCAATAACAGGGTGTGTGGACAGGGCTGCTTATGTTGGAAAGGGTGATGAACTTGATGGAAAGGGTGACGAACTTGACCCCATGCAAGGTAAGGGACTGGCAAAGACCCCAACCTGCACCCACAGAGCTGCCCCCAGGCACCAGCTCTGATTCCAGCTTCTCTCCCACTGCTTTCCTGATTTGCAATAACATTTTTAGTCCTTCATGTTACCTGCCTGGGCCTTAATTTGATTTACAGCACACATGCTGACAGGCTACCTGAAATATGTTGAAAGAAACAGCACGAATATCCTCACAGTTGTGACAACAAAAGAATAGAAAAAGAAAGAATACCCTTAAAGGGGAGGGGGGAAAAAAGCAAGGAAAGAAGGAAGGCTTGGATATTTTGTCAGGTATACTTGGTGAGGATTTTTTCAAAGAGCTTTTTATTATAATAATGTCATTGGTTAAAATGAAATTCATTTTATTAATAGTACTTCTTCTCTGTCTTTTCCACAGTATTAATATTCACCTATGAAAAAAACACAGCTTCCACTTTGCATGCTAATTTTGACTGCATACTTCTGCTCTTGTCAATTTTTTTAATGCAATTATACCTGGGTCTCTCTAATCCTAAATTCAACATGAAGAAGGAACCTGAATGCTACTGCAAATCTGCTTGCTGATTTCCAAAATATCTTATCCAATATATGACTTATGAAGGCATACTTCCTTCAGTAAAAGACAGACGAAGGAAAAAAGGACAAGTTTTCTTGCCTTCTGCTTCCAGAGAAAAGCTGGAACATGCAAAATCTAAAGGCTCCAGTAAGAGACGATGCATAATGAGCAAATATTAAAGAATCTTATTGTATCTAAATAACATCCTGGGATTTGTCAACTTATTTCATTATGTCTGGGCTTTTGTTGTTTCATTAGTTTTTTAACATCTGCAGGTGATGGCACTGAATCGTATCTATTCTGGAATTACCCTTTTTGGTGTGGGGTATGTTGGTACAAAAGAAGCAGGATTTCAGGGTAGTGTGGGCTCTCTCCTTAGGGAAATTTTTGATACAGGTGGAGTTAGTTCTGTTCTAACTAAAACCAGGACACATTACTTCACAGAAGATGGGGCTTATTGCAGGAAAGCTCTTGGCGAGTCCTGAGGACGCCCGCTCCGCTTGTGCCACCCACTGTCCCTGGCACAGTTTCAGGATATTCCCATCACAGATTCAATACGGCTCCACATTTGCCAGAGAGATGGTTAGTTTGTGTATTTACTAGCAGGGCACTGAGCGAGAAGTGTCAGGCAACCTCTGCCCACCTCCCAGGATGTGATTACTCTCCCTGGGGACATAACAGCCCCAGCTGGGGAAGAGCAGTCAGATGTACATGGGTTGTGACATTGCACTTGAACCGAAGCCGTGAGTCAAGAAGTACAAAGCAGCCTCTGTCACTACTTTCCTTGGCAGAGAATTTTTCTCTCCTTTAACTGCCCCACAACTTTGCAAACCTTTTCTACACAAGCAGGCTATTTATTGTTCTCTCATTAGCATAATGCATTTTTAACAAGCCTTTCTACAAGGACTACAGGATAGCTCTAAAGCCTTAAGCAGAGGCCATGAAATTTTTTAGATCTGTAATTTTTATTTTTCCTTTTACTGCACAGAGGGAAATGCACTACAGCTCTGAGCAATAGTGACAGGATGATCCTGGGAAATGAAGATGAATCAATGGGTAAGCAGTTCCTTTAAGACTGAAAATGATGTTAAATTAGTCAAGTCTTGTGCTGCTTTGAAGCTCACAGGCACGACATTTTCAGTGTTTTTATTACTTTTTTTTTCATGTTTGAGCTACTTAGTCAAGTAGATAGTGTCAAATCCTGATAAAGCAAACCCCAACATCCTAAAGTTAAATGATAACATAATGCAACATATACAAACTCTGAGTTGTTGGGGGTTTTTTGATTTTTATTTTTATTCACTTAAGTTGTTTTTTTTTTAGTGTAAGGGGGTTTTTTTAGCATCTGAGAATTTAACTGTGTCTACCACTGCAGTTGGAAAATAAACTGAGGTAGATAGTTAATTCAAAATAATTGGAAAAGATGAAGACAACTTGTGATTTCCAAAGCTCTGTATATGCAATACACCCTGTACTTCAGTCTAAAGAAATTTTGCTGCAATGTTCTTCATCCTTTCCACATTTTGATGGAAAAATCAAATGATTTTGATACTCAGTGTTTCAGATGAGATATTTCCTTTTCAGTAGTGTAATTTCAGCTGTTTATCACAAAGTGTAATGTTTCATGGTTCTGTCTTGCTTAGGAAAATCTATTCTTGCCTAAATTATTTTTGTGCCACGTCATCTTGAAGTATTTCAAAACAGAGCAACATGAAAAGCTCATCTTGAAGTGTTTGGCTGCTGTGCTGTATATTTCTGAGCTCTCATCGCCACAGGATCTGAGCACCTTCCAGCAGCACATTAAACACCACGGCTAACATCTGCCATGTTTTGTTTGCGTTCATATCCTTCCCTCTGGGGAAAATGCATGTGCAGAGGCATGCCCAGTTTTGGCCAGCTTTCTCTGTATAAGATTGGCTTGAGTTTATTTTTTTTTTAGGAATGATGTATTTTTCTGAATTTCAATGAGAAAAGGCAAGATGGAAAAAACACACACAGCACTTGGAGTGGCATGAAGAAATGTTTGTAGAGGTCCCTGGGCAGGGGAGGTGTCATTCAGCTTTCTCAGACTAATCTGGAGGAATTGCTGACCATACTGGGATTTATTTATTATTTTTTGTGAGAGAGAAGCAGAGCTGGACCTTCCTGAAAGCCAAGGACAGCCCCTCAGAACAAAGCAAGCATGCCTTTGCTGTAGCAGAGGGTAAACGGAAAGGTTACTCTTAGAAACTGTTGCGTGAGAGCTTTGGGTTTGGATTCACACCCACTTGCAGGAGTTTGTGGTTGTCCAAAGGGAGATATTCTAGCTGAGAGGAAAGGCTTGAGGATCTGAGGCTGTTTAGCCTCAAGAAAAGAAGGCTGGGGGGAGACCTTATTGCTTTCTACAGCTACCTGAAGGGAAGTTGTATTGAGGTGGGAGTTGGTCTGTTCTCCCAGGTAACAAGCAATAGAACAAGAGGAAGTGACCTGAAGTTGAACAAGGGGAGGTTCAGACTGGATATCAAGAAGCATTTCTTTACAGAAAGGGTTGTCAGGCATTGGAATGGCCTGCCCAGGGAAGTGGTGAAGTCACCATCCCTGGAAGTGTTTAAGAAACGGTTAGATGTTGTGCTTAGGGACATGGTTTAGTGGGTTTTGATACAGTTAGAAATAAGGTTGGACTTGATGATCTTGAATGTCTCTTCCAGCCAAAACTATTCTATGATTCTATGACACTATATTGGGACTGATGGTCCTTGTGCAGGAAAGGGGTTGACTTTTTATTTTGAGGGAGCCTGAAACTTCAACTCTGATGTGCAGGCCACATGCCTTTTTGCCAGCTCAGATGTCAGTACTTAGGCTTTACCTGTATTACTAGCTATTGTGATTGCTCACTGTTAACTCATGAAATGAGATGAGAGGATCTCATTATAAAGAGGTCCACTATCCATTACCAATGCTGTTTTTTCGAATAAGACTCATTTTCAGTTGGAATTTAACAGCACCAAACAGTCTGGATGGAGGCAGAAATAGTTTAATTGTCCCGAAAGTCAACTCAATTTGCCAGAGGAATGAGGAACTTTAATAGTGTGGATGTTAAACCACTCTGGCTATTCATCTTCACTATGCATGAGAAATGTCCAATCCTCCAACCTCTGGCAAATGGATGCATGACTGTTCTCACCTCCACCAGCAACATCAACTGCTCTCTTAATCAGAAGTCATGGCTCAGTCCCTTGAAGGTGACAGCCAGCCACTGGCTTTGCTGTCCTGTAAAATGGCATCATGCACAAATTAATCTGGGCTCATTCCTAAATTCAGTGCTGCCTTACTAATTAAGATGGACACAAATTACAAGTGTCTTTTGTCCTTTTCGAATTTTCAGACACAGCTGCCAGCACTCACTAGTTCTGGAAAAACTTGTTCAGAGTTCAGACTAGTGTTTTCTGATCAGTTCTGCAAAAAAGGTACTATGTAAAATAGTTCCCCAGTTCATGAAACTGGGTCATCCCAGCTTTCTAAACTCTGTACAATATCCAAAGCAAATATTTTCTCAGGACCATCAGTTTTATCAACTTCATTAATTTTGTTTTATTTCTCAAAAAGCACATAATGACTGGATAACTGGAGATGATGGGTGAGAAGATTGTGTCAGCACAGTTATGAGGAAGAATGTAAACATTTTTGGATAGGTAGTGAAAGAGGGAAGAGACTGCCAAGGGCAGACAATCCTTAAAGACAGGGAGAAGAAGAGAGACAGGAGTGAATATGAAGGCTATGCAGGCACAGGCAGAATCTGGGACTAAATTTACCATAAAATTAGCAGGAATTGGTGTACCTACATTGCATGTAACGCACAGATCAAGGTTGCTGGTTGGCAGCCTCCTCTGAAGGGAATAGAAAGGGTGCCTTCTTGTTTTCTGTCTTCTAGCTCAGGGATCAGCAAGACATTTCTAGGGATGCTTTATGATTTCCAGCTGAAGGGCACATGCTGAGCATTTACTTATTCCCTTGGAGTGACTCCTGCTGCCTCTCCTAAATGTTTTAGCGTCTATTGCGGACCTTTATAGACTGCACTGTAAACAATAAATGGTTAAAAGCTAATGAGGAAGGAAATTGCTGGTTAACTAATCCTAATTAAAATTGCCCCTAGATGACGTGCAAGCTCTGAGCCACCTGTTATGGGCACCAAATTCTCTTCCAGACTCAGCTTTTGATGTTTTTTCACTCGTGCTCCTTTACAGCCTTTTCATGTGCCTGTTATTTCTGCTGTTATTTGCTACTTCAGAGTCTGATTCTTTAGGTCAGGAGGTATTCTGTCACTGCCTGCTGCATGGACAGACACAGGCTTCAAAAGGTAGGTTTTGTTGTTGTTTCTTTAAAAAAAAAAAAAATAAATTAAAATCATTATTGGTAGCAAAAAAAGAAGCTAAATTTGCAAACAGAAAATGGTAAGAGGAGAATCACGTGTCTCTTGATCATGATTATGCTATCAGAAGCACATTGGCATAATGAAGGGATAATTACTAACTATTCTGGGTTCTATTTTCACACATTTATGAAGATTAAGCATGGGAGAGGGCAGGTTGTCACTGATTTTAGGCAAAGCCCTTTAGCAGGCGTGAAGGAGCTTAAACGTAGATGGGGAAACAGTTCATCATTTGTATCCCCCCCCCTGCATTTCTAAGCAGGATTAAATTGACTGATCAGCAGCAAAAGCACAGCATGGAGCTGCACAAGCAATGCCCAGTCATCATAATTCTTCATAGTAGCAGAAGAGGTAAGGCTGGTGATTATTAAAATATCAGGAGCCTCAAACCCAGCAGTTACAATATCAGAAGACTTTGTATCAACTTAGCTGCCCTCTTGCACATAGAGTATGAAGTTTTTTGCCCAAATTTAACTTGTCTTTGTTTTGGTTCATGTAAGATGGTTCCATGCAAATCTGTACTTCTCCATCACAAAACCTCTAGCCCATGATCTGTTGGCAGGATAACTTTGAAGGACAATACTAGGCAGGGATGCTTCCATGGGATAAAAGATTTCCAACACTTGCTCTGGTTCCAATTCTTTAAAACTACATTGAAAGGCACATCCTCATGCTGCCACTGAGCAGACTTGAAGGCGAGGGACCTCAATCCCACACTTCTCTGTACAACTAGAACCTGTTTTTTCAGACCTGTCATTAGCACTGGACAACCTCTTGGCATTCAGCTTGAAATGCATGTTTTCCCCATATATGGGTTAAAGCCACTGAGGCTGACTGTTTTCAGTGATTCAGACATATATATCTCATGATCAGTCCTTATGGATTTGCTCCAGATTTTGTTGTGCTAATTAGCATTCCAGGTGGCCAGGAGTTAATTAGTAAGCTATGTGTTTCAGGGTGCACCATAACTGTATATATATAAATTGTTACTGAATATAATGTATTTGATGATGTGGCAGAAATGCTTTGGCTTGCACAGGACAACTGAAATGTATGTATTATTAGTGACTATGTAGTTCTGTACATTAATTGGCTTCATCTGGATTTGGGTTTTAGAGGTCTGGGGATTAGGGGCTTGATCTGAAGTCCATTTATAATGGCCTGATTTTAATTTCCATAATTTTCAGGTCAGCCTGTGCTTCATGAGATACGATGATCTTCCCTCAGATGCTAAAAGGGAACCTGTTTGGGTTTGGACATCTGGGAAAGATGATAGAAGGCCAACAAGACCTCCTGATGGTAAGGTGCCACCAATACCTTCCGGCCTTGAGCAGCAATCCAGTGTCTCTCAATTGTTTTCTTCCTATTTGTCACCCTCAAAGGTCTCCTTAGCACACAGATGGCCCCTGTTCAATGAAGCATGGAGGAAGGCAGCCAGAATGCAGGCAGCAGCTGTCCCCAGCATCATGACAGATTGAGACTTTCTTGTGTCACCACTAAGCAGGAAGCAAAGCATGTGCTCTTTGCTCCTACCACCAAATCTGCAAGTCCCTTCATGCTGTGGTGCCTGTTCTTTCCATGGGTATGTCTGGGCCTGAATCTATTGGTTTTTCCATTCCTCTCCTCAGTCCCCATGAGGCCAAGTTGCAGGGCTGCATCCTTCCCTTGCAAAGTGGTGCTGGTGCGAGGGAAAAAGATTAATATGAAAGAGGCAGAGAGGATCAGAAGGGGGTGTGCAGTGACTCTTACAGAGACAGTTTGACTTGTCACCACCCAAGGACACACACCTTGGTGGATTCAGGAGCTTCCTGTGGATGGGCAGGTCAGTACTCTACTAGTAGCGTCCTTGCAGCCAGGTCTCTGAACACAGCAGTATGTTTCTGAAGAGCTACAGAGGGCTTTTTGCGATTAAATTCTGTCTTGTTGACGTATTTGTTGCAGTAATGCCTCACTCAGCATCCAGAAACACAGCCTGAGACTATTAGCACAGTTCATAGTTTCAGCAGTGCTTATGCAGCTTCAGATTGGAGTCTGTTCTCTCACTAGTGTCATCATTTACTTCAGCATGATTTTTTTTTCTTTTTAATTCACACCCTCCCCACACACGCACAGACCTCAGAGATTTTCATGCATTTAAATGAAAAAGATGAACAGTTCCCTTTTCTTGTTCACATTATGCAGCATTGCCCTTCTCTGTACTTCATCCTATTTCAAAGCTGTCATGCAAACAAACCCAACTTAAAAAAAAAAAAAAATCATTAAAGAAGTGTGCATCCTATCAGCCTGCTGCCTTGGCTCCTTCTCTCACTGTATGTGAAGGGAGAAATCCCTTCTCCTGCTTGACCTCTTGACCTCCTTTCAGGTGTTTTCACTTCTTCCCTAGCTGTGATCCAGTATCTCTCCCTCCCCAGAAGGTTCTGGTCTGCTCTAGCTTCCCAGTAAGCCCCTAATCCCTTCCCCGCCCGCCCGCCCCCCCCCATGTGGGTTTTACTATCCCAGGACCAAGAAGTTACTGTTTTCTAAAGCATTTTTATGTTTTCCTCCTCTATTGCACTAGAAGTAGGAATTCTCTTTTACTGTGAAATCTGTCCTGGCAAGCACACTCTACTGCCAGGACACACCTTTTTTTTTTTCCCCACTTGAGTATATCTGGATGGAGGAGTCATTGAATCTCTTTCCTCCACCACTGGAATAGCTGATTTTTTTTAATATTATTTCTTACTCACTTTTATATCATCTGAGTCAGCTTTAGAGGAAGACTCAGCCATAGGCCTTCAACATGCATTGATTTTATTTTTTTTTTATTATTATTATTGAAGTATGATTACCACTCTAGCTTATCTTAGCCTTCTTCGTCATGCCAAACAGTTATACTCTGGTAAACCCACCTCTTTTTATGTCCCTGCCTTTTGATCATTCAGCTATGCTGAAGAGTCATTTTCCTGCAAGGTAAGCAGCCTGGATTCCTGTCCACAGAAAATAAATCTTCTTTAGCAGAGACAAAACATGAACACAGTGCTTCCAGCTCTGGGGTTCACTGTTGGACAGTTGCTGGTGGCAGGGGTATGTAAGCAAGAAGCATTGCTCTTGCTCTCAGCATGCGTGTGGCACTTCTTACTGTCTCTCCTGAACAGCAGTCATAAACCCATCTCAGACACACCTAAAAAACACCCCCAAAAGGGGAAAATGCAAAAAAGCCCAAATTAATTAATATCCCAGGAAAGGGAAGTATGATGGGGTAGAGCTCAAAAGAGCAAAATGCAAATCGCTTCTGTAGAATTAGTGAGTATCTTGTTGTCACTGCAGCTGAAGCTTTTTGTGAGAAGATGCTGATGTTGGTATAGCTCTGGTGGGGAGCTTACACTGGTCACAGAATGAAAGAGTGAGATACACTGGAGAAGCAATGGGACAACAGGTCAACACTTTCACCTGTAAACCTCTGGTATCCCACAGAGATCCCTGATGGCCAAAAGACTGCCTTTTCCAAAGAGGAATATGTCCTGATAGCAAGACCTCCAGTTTTTGGTAAAAATAACTACTACTTACTTCACAAACCCACAGAAAACCACATGCCTGGACAGCAGGAGACCAATAAATCACAGGAATGAAAGCAGATCTGCCAACTTCTGTGCAGAACATCTATCAGTGAATTCAAGCTGCCCTATCTTCACACCTCCTAGGAAAACTTCAGATTACCTTGATTTTTATCCACACATGGAAGGTGAATTGGCCTAACTCTTAATGATTTGTGAGATGAGGGCTGCTTCTCAGTTTCAATAAATACATTAACCTCTTTGTCAGTGATGAGTAAAGAGCAGTTTTGAATTCATGGTATGTTTTTAAAGTTTCTTTCAAAGATTTTTTTTTTTTTTCCTCTCATGTATCCCATGAGAAACCAGGCTGCCAAACTGCTCCAGGAAGCTCTTCTGAGACAGACATCCATCTCTGTGTACGGTCTGTACTTGTGAAGCAGAGCACAAAGCCCTTTTTCCATTTAATCCATATTAATTATCTCTCTGCAGCTCCTCTATAGTTTCCTCCCAGTCTAGGTGCCAAAACATGTGTGGCTGCGTTTTGAACAAACCAGAACCTTTCACTGCACACCTGGTAAGTCAACACTCCAAAAATAAAAATAAATAAAAGGGTTTACTGCTGAAGAACGGAGGCTCTCCACACTTGAAAACTGAATGTCTTGGGACTGTGGACTGAAGCAGATATTTTTAGTGCCATCAATATCTCCCGGAGTTGATATCTCCCAAGACAGATGGTTGTTTCCCACAGAACGTTGTCAAATGTTTGCTCAGCCAAGATCAGTTTTGTTCCAAGTCCTTTCCCACCTTCTGGTGAAATATATTTCACTTGCCAGACAAAAAATTAAAGGAACAGCATGAAACCATGTCACTCTAGAGGGTTCTCATTCCCATAGCTCCTTGCCATCCTTTAGCCATGTGACCGACATCTCTTTTGGTGCCCATGGAAGAATAATAGATGTATTCGCAGTGGAAAAGCGATGCCAAAAAAGTCAAGGGCTCAGGTCTCATGTCTCATGTCAGAGGCTGATTTCTTCTGAGGCCTATGACAAGTCACTTCGCAGCCTATCAAGGGTCTTGCTGCCACACTCCGCTGTTAGATCTCCTAAAAGCAAAGAAATCCCAAGAACCTTGAATTGATCTCTTAAGAAAATGAAGGGCAAGGTGGAAGGAGGACCAGAAGTGATGCTGAAGAGGAGGTATGGAGGAGGCATGGAGGGTCTGAGTTGTGTCCATTGCTGAGCAACAACTGCACCATTTCTTTTAATTACAAGCCCACATGAGTCTGGAGACATGGAGCCCATTCATGGTGTCTGGCAGCACACTGGACTGGGTGGATTTTTCAGCTAAAGTTAGTGGGGGGCTAAGGAATTCTTAAAGGGTGGCATGGAACATATTTCCATTAATGCCCTATTTGTAAAACCTGACACCATGAAAAAAATGTTTCATTTCTTTTCCTTTCTGGTTGCTATTTTCAGCAGAGCCTGACTTGTGACATCAGAAGAGAGAAAGTTGGTGCTTTCCAAAGTGCAAGCTTCTTTATCATGCCTAATTCTTAAAAGTGAGAAATTACAGCTGCCAGTGCCTGTAGCAGTTTCTGAAATCTCAGAATGGTTCCTTCCTGTTATGCTTTTGCTTGTTGTAGCTGTTTAGGCTGAAAACTGTTAATATGTGGTCATTTTCTACCTAGGATGTTGGCAATCCAGGATCAGTAGTGTATCTCTCATCTTTATCACTTCATACATAACAATAATTCCAATTTAGTTTTGTAATTTTAAATCCCTTTGAAAATCCTACAAAATATAAAATTCTTTCTTCCGCATGTGGAAAGGTAAATTGGATCATCAAGAATATTCTTTCCATGTTGCTCCATAATTTTTCTATTTTAGTTTCAGATGCAAGTGTTGGTAGGGAAGTCAATGCTATGATGGTCCAAAATATTTTTCATCAATTTATTTGTGAGAAGAATATGTTCAAACTAGCCTGACTTCTTAAGCAAACTTGTATCTTCAGACTGCCTATTAGGAAGAGGATTTTGGGCAGATGTGCTAGTCTTAGTATTGTACCTCTTGTTTGGGCTTTGCCTGGAGTTCATTAATATTTTCTTAAGGATTAGAGTCCTGGTCCTTAACTCATGGAAGACTCCAGTCTTATTCAACATCTTCATCAATGACCTGGAAGAAGGGATAGAGTGTACCCTGAGTAAGATTGCTGATGATACTAAACTGGGAGGAGTAGCTGATACACTGGAAGGCTGTGCTGCCATCCATCAAGATCTGGGCAGACTGGAGAGCTGGGCAAAGGCAAACCTAATGAAGTTCAACAAGGATAAGAGTGGAGTCCTACACCTGGGGAGGAATAACACCGGTTAGGGGTAGACCCACAGGAAAGCAGCCCCATGGAAATGGTCCTTGGCATCCTGGTAGACAATAAGTTATCCATGGAACAGCAATGTGCCCTTGTGGCCAGGAAGGCCAATGGTATCCTGGGGTGCATAAAGAA
>WTSP01019528.1:57465-72583 GCA_025331215.1 Actenoides lindsayi | reverse complement strand
CACTGGAACAGGCTGCCCAGAGAGGTTGTGGAGTCTCCTTCTCTAGAGACTTTCAAGACCCACCTGGATCTGTTCCTTTGTGGCATGCCCTAAGTGTTCCTGTGTTGGCAGGGGAGTTGGACTCAATGATCTCCAGGGGTCCCTTCCAACTCCTACCATTCTATGATTCTAAAAGGTGTTTTCAGCCTCCTCCTGCCAGACAAGCATCTTTTCCGTTTTCAAAATCCTATGTATACATAAACATATATTACATACATATATCCATACCCAAATTACTGCTAAATTGTTAACCTGCAGAAATCACTTTCTGTCACCTGGCAAAGTCATGTGCAAGCCTCTGTGTAAAGTCTTTTCATATTGGAAATCTAATTGCCCATATGGTGGTTGTCTTTTTATGGCAATTTATCAATGGAAGCAGAGGTTGCAGTGTCATATTGACTCCTAGAAGAGACTAGATGTGATGGTAATCAATCATTTGGTCTTCAAGTAGCTTGGGACAACCAAATGCCTACCCTGTTTTAAGCGGCATACTTGTACAAAGAGAAATAAAGTAAATGCAACAATTCCATATATGAAAAAACCAAAGCAAAACAAAAACAGAGGAAAACCACACACATAAACAAACTGGAGGGGGTGATGGTGTTAATTATTAAGCCTTATTTTATCTCTATTTTCCTACTTAGCAGCCAGTTTCCACCTGCTCTTCTTGGGATCTTTCTGATCTGCTTTAAGCTGTAAGGAGAAAAACTCTTGCTGTCTGCTTGAGAATATTCATGTGCAAAGGTCAAGCTTCTGCTCTTAGATCTTTGCTCTGGAGTTCATCTCCCAGATGCATTAATTCACGAAACAGAGATGGATCATCATCACCATTAAGATACAAATCAAGCTGCCTATCCTGTAAAGGATTCCCCTGCCTGAAGCAAAACAGAACTGTTAATGCATTTTTTATAAACAATGCTGTTAAAGATGCATGAAAGATGGGTTGTAAATATGAAAGTAGAATTATCTTTTTTTTTTTTTTTTACTCCATAAAACATAGTACATAAATCTCCAGGTCAAATTCTGGCAAATTAAGCCAGACCCTTTAAATTCAAGAGTTTTGCTTTATTTCCTTTACTATATTTACTATACTATACTATATTTACTATACTATACACTATACTATACTATTTACTATACTGTATTTACTATTTCCTTTACCATATTTCCTTTACTATAGTATTACAATTTCTGTGACAGCTCTGAAACCCTCCTGTTAAGATGTTCTCAAATGTAGCAAGTTCAATTATGGAACTATGCAATAGTCAAATTATAAAAACACTTGAATGTGAACAGAGCAATTACAGAGAACATTTATGAATAGTTAAAGAGAAGTTGTAGTCCAAATCTACTCCCCAACCAAGGCTATGGCAGGTTTTAACATGTAGTGCGGTGCTTTACTTGCCCATCCCTTGTAAGAGATGCTGGCCAAAGACTTAGGTGCGGGCTGTGTTTCAGTTATGTCTCAGCCACGTTGCCCGCTGGGTTGTTATCCCACCTAGTGGCTGCAGTCTGCCTGCTCTCCCTTCACACAAGATGCTTTTTTTTCTGTGATGTTGGTGAAACAAGTCAAGGTTTGACATATTACTTCAGTTATCAGTGAATGTGCCTTCAAATTGCTTAGTCAGATGGTCAAATGCATGCCCTTGCCTTAACTGCATAACACCAGGGACAGGTTTCACACTCAGTTGGAGATTCGTATCATCTAAATTCATATATCAAATACCTAATAATAATGTCAGTACTCTCTGTCATTCTTTTTGAATTTGTATCTGGCGCCTAAGTTGGGCATATCAAGATAATCTGAATAAGCCCCTTCCTATCCCCGCTTATGGAACTAGCTCAAGTTCCCCTAAGTCTCTAATGGCAGTCACAGAATTGAATTTTATCTTCTCTGCTGACAGTGTCCACAATACAATTATACACTGTCCATCCACTTCACCATCAATCCAACTCTGGTCTGATTGAAAACAAAAGTTGTCCTGGATTTGGCTGGGATAGGGTTAATTTTCACCAGAAGCTGGGAGGTGGTCACAATCAGAATAGACAACTGAACCAAGCAATGTGTTATTCTATACCATACTGGACAGTCAGGGTGGCTCAGCACTGCTTTTTGATTCGTTCAATCTTGCTTCTTTTGTGTATTCTTTCATTGAAACAATATACAAAAGGAGTGATAGAAACAGGGATGCTCTACCTCTACACAAGATGCCACTTTCCCTGCTCCTGCCACAAGCTGAAGCAAGTTGAAAATAGGTGCCCTGGTGCCAGCCCTCCCCTTACATAAGTGGCATGACATCAGCATGGAATCAAATATTTCATTGGATTCTTTGGTTGTTTATCCCGGCTATCTTAGCTGCAGCTCCTCTCAACTGCTCGGGCCAGCAGCTGCTTGTGATAATTGACCCGAGGGGAAACCAGGACACATGTATATAAAAAAAATATATGTAATTGCATTGGTAGAAAACAAAAATGTTGTTCTATCATTTTTGCTAAATAAATCTCAGTATTTAGTTTCTTTTTTGTTGAACAAACCATAAGGAAAGGAATTGCTTCAGCCTACTGACATCCAGTTAAGTGAAAACATTCCTACCTGTGCTCTTTCTCCCTGTGTACTGGAAGAAAATTTTCCCTAGGAAAGTGAAAAAAAGGCACAGAAACTTGACATATACTTTCTTTTTCTGTGCTGTGTTTTATGTATATATAATTTAATGTTGAAATGCATTTACCATCAATACCATAGTCAATTTAACAGTCAGCTTCTTTACACAGAAAACCTATAGTTCCCCTCTCCATGAGCTGCTTGCTGCATACAGCCTGGGAAGCTGTTTCCCTAGGCTCCCAATTAGCCACCTACCCAGGCTGTCTTTTCAAACTGGATCAGGTATCCATGATTCCCTTTGTATGTCTTTCTACTGCCTGCTGCACTTTAATTTACATTTCTAGCAGTATCCTTTACAAGTAGTCTGCCTGTCTGGTTATACCATGGAAAGATTTGCTGGATTGGTGAGCCCTTTGCAGGGTGCAGATACTAAAGCTTCTGGCATCCCTGACTACTGCAACTTCTTATCTCCAGTTTTTCTACAGCTGTGGGGTGCTCACGGTCTGTGGATGAGAGGGATGTCCTGTGGCATGATGGTACCTGCAGTGGTGAGTTGAGAGGAGTGGTGTCTTTCCCACCAAGCTGCAGGTCAGTGTCAGGGCACAGGCATTGCTGGGCAAAAAAAATAAAGGAAATAAATTCTGAAATTTCTACTACTGTATCTGTAGTAGAATTTCTACTACTGTAACTTTTGCTATTTAAGTCTTGTGGGCAGATGCTCACTATCTAAAACTTAATTCTAGACAGATTCTGGTAATGAACTCCTACTTAGCTTGTGATCAGGTTCTAAGAATAATTGCTCTGGAATTAATGATGCAGGGTGGCTTTTTTGCTTAATCACACTGTCTGTATACTGTAGGTACACCAGACTTATCAGATCAACTCTGAAAGGATTGTTTGCTGCCTCCCAGTAATACTGTAATCCTCAGACTAAAGATTGTAGTTCTCAGACTAAAATTAAAGCATCACCTGAAATCTGCAGCAAGAGCAGCCTCCCAGTTCTTGTAGTTGCTCCCTGTATAATAGCATACTTGGCCTTGTATTTTGAATCATGTGGACTCTTAAATGTGCATAAAATGCAAAGAAACAAGCAGGAGGAATGGTAACTTTCCTCCCTTTGCCTGGTCTGGAAGGCAGAGGGGGCTTTATCTTTGCACTTGAGAGTTCCCTCTCCTGTAAAGACTTCATTGGTCCAGTTTCTGTCTAGTGTGCCTGGACTGTAAAAAGGCTTTGTTTCTTTGGGTTTTTTTGTTGTTGCTTATAGTGTGTTTTCCTTAAGGAAAAAGAATTTCCAGGCTGATCCACTTTCATGTTCAAGTCAGTGCATGGTCCAGGCACAGGAGTCAAATACCTGTATAATCAAGCTATCTGCATTTTCATTAATAGACAAGGAAAACCATTACAGTTCTGAAACACTCTGCTTTTGCATAGACCACATAGCTGGAGATAACTAGGGAGATGCCTGAGAAAAGGAGCAATTACAGGTAATCAATAATCCTCAAATGGCAACAATTAAAATTCTGAAAAAAAATATTAAAAAGAAAGCAAACAAGGTATTGCCAAATCATCCATCAGCCATTCAGAGCATTTTTGCAGACCTCAACTTCAAGAAAGGAGGAGTTTTTAATTAAATCATCATCTGAGGACACCATTGATCCTTTATGTTACACAGTTTAGAGTGCAAGAAACAGCTTTGAATGGCCATAACCATAAAAAATGTGTTTGTTTTCCCCCAGAATGAGCCCCTTGCCTGGCTATGTAAAAAAGATGATTCTGCTGAAACAATAAGGGAGAGCGTTCTGCTTTTAAATGATCTAATTTCCATCTCCTTAGCCGAGTTAATTTAATACAGTAACATATGTATTTGTTTCCATATAAAGACATTTGTAGATAGCATTTTCTGTATAATTTTGTCCCCTGCCCCAAGAAGATAAAACCAGTGAATTATGGTTCACCAGAGCTCGCGGAACTTGAACAGCTTGACTTAGGGAGTGCTTTTCCTCAGCTCCAATCAGGACAGAAATTTCATGTTTAGTGATTCTCAACAAACTTTTGAAGGCTCAACCTTGAGGGTCTCCCCCATAACCCCACTTGTCTTGAAGGGGCAGCAGAGATGAGTGTATCCGTAAAGAGGTCACCTATCATTTTCAGAAACTATGGTGGATTAGGGATGTTACCTTTCTAGTCTGCACAAGTGTCTGCTCACACTCAGTGATGATGAGGAGGGGCTCCCAAATAACCCAGCAGCTTGTCAAGGTTAGGTGGAGCTGGGGTTGGACTCAGGGCTGCCCCATTTACCTTGTAAGGAGACTCAAGTGGTCTCAGGTGGTGGGCTTGGGCATCTGCAGGTTTTTGGGGGAGGTGTAAATTGTTGGGTTTTTTTATTGTGTGGTAGTTGTGGTTTTTTAGCATCTTTCCCTTTCCAGTAGCAGAGCTGAAGGCTTATTGGACCCGAGTATTAACTGCTATGTCTGCGGCCTGAGATAATAGGAGTGGCTTGCTAGGAAATGTGAGTGTAGCTTTCTGTGTGTCAAAAGCAGGGGGACTTTACTCTGCCAGGGCTTTGTATAACTAAAAATATTGTGGTGGTGATGTTCATATGGTAAATGTTCTTGGTGCTGGTGATTTTTCTTGGTGCTTGAGTTATACTGCAGGAGGCTGGTGCAAACTGGGGGGTCAACTTAGGTGGAGGACTGGATCTTTGACCCCTGACCCCTCAGATCCCCTCAGAGGCAGACAGTGTGTTAGAGATCTTTCTTTTTCTTTATGAAATATCTACAGTTGTATTGAAACTGGTGAGACTGCTCACAGGAGAGAGATTAAGCATTTGTGCAAGCATTTGCAAGGTGAGGTATTTGACCTTTCTCTGCCTGATTTCCCTGCCCGGCTGTACAGCAGAGCAGTTAACATGACCCACTTCTGTCAGAAGGGAAAGATATTTGCAGTGTCTATCTGTAGCCAACTTGGAGCATCAAAGATAGGTACCTTTTGGGACACATATACCTCTTTTTCTTGTAATCTGCACCTGCATTAGATGCCTGGGCAGCCTGAAGGAGACGTTATGACTTACTATGTCTGTACCCTTTCCTCTAGTGACCTAAACTCACAGCTCTGAAGCTGTGGCCAGGGAGCAGATCCTGTCAGGGACAGGCAGGGATATTACAAACCAACTGCTTTTGCTTTCTTTGTCCAGCTGCTAAATGGCTCCAGCAGCTCCTCCTGCAGTATCTCTTGTGCTCAGGGCTTGAGCTGTGGAACCACCTCAACAGACAGCTTTCACACTGGAATCCGCACACCAGAAACTCTCATTTGATCAGCCCTAAAGCTTTACATTCAATATGTGCACTGGCATGGGTCCAAACATTGTTTTGCTGTTCTTTATGTACTCTTCTAAATAGAAACCTGTGAGTAATTTCTTTTTCTGAAAGAATAAGATGCATTTTTATCCAGCTGGGAGGGGTGAGAGAGCTACTTAAGAGTAAAGTTTAATCTTGTTTTTCTCTAGTGTGTTGTGTCACTCCAGCAGAGGACATCTGTATCAGCCCTGTGACAACAGAGCAACAAACCAAGTCTCCTGATGCAATGGTGAGTCTTTAATAATGGTTGATTTAAAAAGCATTATCTTGCCTCAGAATAATAGCTCTGTAATGGATACCAGGTCTTAGCTTGTGCTTAGTCTCCTGCAAGATGTCTGAACAAGGGAAAGCTCTTGTAATAAGGCTAGGCTGGCTGGTGGAGGGGCGGTTGTGGAGTTCTCCCGTTTGTTCTCCAGTTCATTCACCAATGTGCAGATCTTTCCCTTTAAGGAAAAACACCCTCATTCTCCCTCAGGTATCCATTGCTGTGAGTGTACAGCCTAGGAAGTATTTGTTTGCTCTACTCTTCACCTTGCTTTGCAAGAGCACACAGCTCTTGACAATGACAGCTTGTTTCTGTCCAGAACACTAAACTTTAATTATGTGAGCTTTTCTCCCCTTTGAGTTGCACCTGCCTAAAGTCCAATCAAATTTTGCTGCTTGTTGCCTCAGGTCTTTTCCAAGGCTGCTGAGGACTGGAGAGCAGGATCCAACTGATGTTGAGTCCCTTATCATGCTTGTAGGCAAGAAAATATCTTCTCTGAAGGTCATGACCATCAGTACTTCAGAAAAAGACAGAAGATGCTTGTTTTGTTTTTTGGTGGTTTTTTTCAAGGTTTCTTTTGGAGCCTCTCTAGTTACCAACCACTAAATGTTCCCCTATGCTTTTTTATGTTCTCTGATTCCTGTAGGTTTGCAGGAAGGAGAAACTGAATCACTTAGAAAAACAAATGGATAAAAAGAGGGACCTTTCTGTGGTAACAATGTGTTCATTATCTGTGCTAAGTCAGACTACCAACTAGAGGACAATTTTCTTAGTGCACTTTTTAACTGAAAAGGTGGTGCCTGTGTCTACATCCTGAAGAATTAGCAAGAGCAACTGGTCCTGGTTTGCTCTGAGATCCCAAAACATGTGAGCACATGTTTAACCTTAAATTTATTTAGAACCTCAAATCTCAGGGATTTTATTCTGTTTTTTTAGGTGACTCACTTGATAAATCAATAATGGCAGTGAAGCAGGAAGGATGTGTAAGGGCTGGCTGCAACATGTTCATGGAATTGGGCTTGTTTGAGGTGGCAGGTCTGGACTTGAAACTTGGAGGCAGTGGTTGAATGCAAGGATGGATCCCAAACAGTGGTAAATGAAGCCAAGAAGAAAGCTCTGCTCTACAAGTCTTATCTGGGAAATCTCTGGGGCTAACATCATTTTGGAGTTATTTAAATGCCGGCCACTTAGGCCCTGAAACAGCTAACTGGAGGAAAGCAAGAGAACACCTAGGAAGCATCAACAGCAGCAAGATGCAGAGTGTGTATGTGCATTTAATGCTTCCCAGGACTTAGTCTTGCTAATATAAAATTTAAATATGGGGTGGAGTGGTGGTGTTTGTGGCTTCTAATTTAGCATTGAACAAATGTGGAGCTGTTGAAAGTAAAATGCCCATTAAATTTACTGTATTTCTCTAGATTCACCATAATAAGATTGTTTCCATTGCAGAGTGCTTGCTTCAGAAACACATTTAAGGAAGCAAAGTTACTGTAATAACCAGACTATAGCGAAGGACCTCACGCATATTTTAATTAGTGCAGGCAAAACAACATTTCAAGACCTGCCTCATGTCTCTGCACTTGCAGCAGGACAGAGGCAGGCTGCTGAGGATCTGCTAAATGTATACATAGCAGCTTCTACAGTTCATCCTTCCCTCCCTTGGGGGCAAAAAGGACATTTGTCTTGAAGATCACCCAGGGTCTCCAGCTTGAATCTCCTGCAGAGGGAGAGCAGCTTTCAGCATGTATAAATCTCTCCCTGCTTGTGTGCTTCGGCATTTGCTGCTCCAATGTGCTGGCCCAGCTGCCTTCTGGTTTCTCTGGAGAAGCTCACAAAGACCCCAAAAAGGCAACAAAAGAATGATGACTCTTTCTGTTGTGCGCGGGGGTTGTTTTTTAATTATCTCTGGGTAAAGCCTGGTATACGCTCTCTAAACGCCGTAAGCAATGCTCCTGGGTTTCTCCTCTTTCTTTCTGTTTTGGTGCAAATGTTAAGACAAGTGCCAGTTTTGGTTATAACAAGTTTAGAAAGGAGCAAAACTCAAAGGGAGCCTTGCCAGCAATCTTTGCTTTCCCACCCAGCAGGGATGAGCTGTGTGGCAAATTGTTTGTTAAATTGAATCTCACGTCTTGCACTCCAGCAGAAGCAAAACAAGAGGTGCCACAATTACAACTTCATTCCCTGATTACCTGCCTCAGTATGGCAGCAATAAGCATTCACAATTTGTCGCTGCATGGCCAATTCATCTTTAAATTGAAACAGCATCTTAATTGTATCCACTAATAGTCAGATTCAATCAAAAATCACTCTGAGTCACTCCAGCTAGACTAGCTGGGGCTCCTAGAACTTGCTTTTGCTGGTTAAGGGACTCAAATGAGATCATTGTGATTTTATTTATGTATACAATCAGCAAGGGGGGGGTGCCCTGGCAGCCATATAAATGCTGGGGTATCTTTAGTACTTAGTATTAAGCTGGGAAGACAGGACAGCTGAGATTTATGGGTTGGGGTGTGTGTCTCCTTTTTACAGCTGTTGTGTGATTTAGGCAGAACTGGACTTGTAGATGGCAAAACTGATGCAGAGGGAGGACCTTTGGTTTTAATTTTGCAGTTTCTGTGGATGACAATAGTCATAAATTTCAAGGTATTTCGTGGTAGAGCTTCAGCTTTCATTTATTGGTGCAGAGAACGCAAATGTCAGCAAGTAGTGTAAGAGCAAATAGTTTTTTCAAGGCAAGCGGGCTTGAGAATCTGCAAGAATTGCCTGTTGGTTGTTAAACCTCTTCCTTTTTTGTGGTAGACTGAGACTAAACCTGCAGATGCAAATTCAGCAGCTGAGCACAGAATTAAACAATTTCCCCTTCTCCCAAGTCCCAGGGACTTTCCTCTTTCATGGGCAGTGCTGGCCCTTGGGGAGCAGCCACCATACTCAGTGCACCAGAATGTTGAAAAGCATGTGCAGGGCCCAGACTAGGGACCCCTGAGGGTGACATGGTGGAAGCAGGATAGGGCCAGCAGAGCCCATAAGGATGAGGTGAGACTTCAGCAAGGGCTTCCCTAACCTAGAGGGGGACAAAATGTCCTTCCTGTACCTGTTTTTCCACCTCATTAAATCACACCACAGATCAATAACAGCCAATTACTCAGGTGGCTAGTTTATGAGATTTTTCTTTATTACCCCTTCAGCTCAAGTCCTACCACGGAAGGAGAAGGATGAGACTAATTTAATTTCTCTCCCGGACAATAATTACCTGAGTATGTAAAGCCTGTTGTCAGATGTACATCTCCAAGTGCACCAGTGTGAAAAGCATGGCTTCCTGGTGAAGCTTCTATGAAAGCACTTCAGTTCCCCTTGCAAACTCCTAACTGTATGTACAGCCCAAAGACTTCAAAACTACTATAGTGGTGAAGTGACTTACTACAAAACTACTATAGTGACCCTAGCACAGGAATTTGACAGGGTTTGCTGGAGGAGATGTATTGATGACTAAAAACTGCTGTATGGTGCTGTGAGGCATAGAAGAAAATGGCAAGTACTGGGGGACACAGCAAACTGGTAGCAGGAGGCAGGCAAAACTTGGCTCCTAATCTCTGTAGAAACCTCGATGTCCTTTTGTGTCTCAAATAAGTTTTTGACACATACCGGAGGGTGCTTTTCTTGTTTCTCAGCATACTGAAAAGCTTTTCCCTAGTTGCTGTGCTGACCTCTGGAAGTAGGAAAGAAAAACGTTTCTGTACTGCCCTTGAAGGTTCAGGACAAGCTGTTTTGCTTTAGCTTGGGGGTGCAAATACCGGCGTGCACTGCACAGCCTCTCCCCAGCTGGGGGTTCCTGCTTTTGCACAGCTGAGAAGTCAAAAGCACTTCCACCAAGTAAATAAAACTGCTCTGAGATTTCCTCCTTCCTCTGTCTGCCAGCATCTCCCGAGGACAGATGATGTTTAATAGCTCTGTTCTCTGCTGTTAACTTCACTCCTTTTTGTGTTTGTATTTGCATGTGCTCCATTTTCACTGTAGGAAACTCTTTCCTTGCTCCTATGTGTGTTGCCCCTTGCAGCTCTGCTTCCTTAGCACTGAGCAGCTGTATCCTCCCTCTCTGCTTTTTCTTTCTCTCCTTATGCTCATGAATTGCTTCATACAGCAGTCAGCTCCCCACTCTCTCTGACCATGGCTGCAGACCTTCAGCCTGTGATTCTTGCTCCTTGCCGCCTCCAAACTTGTGTCCCATGTCCAACTGTGCCTAAATCCCAGCCATTTATCAGTGTGTTAGTGAGAACTGTCATGCACCGAGCCAGAGAAATATAAAAGGCAGGTTTTCTGTTAGGTGATTGCAAATATTAATATTGGCACAGATTTTGATCTTTCCCCCAACAGCAGTGTCACTCAAGTACCCCGAGATGGTACCAGTGGTTTCTCCAGTCTTAGGATGTGACTTAGGTTCCTACTTAACAAAGCACATCGTTGAAGTTGGTCAGAGGAGTAAATCCATCCTTTTAGTGACTGTATTTCAGGCTGAGGAGCCTGAACTACAAAACGCTGCCCTGGGAAAGTCAGGAGCCAGCTGACATTCTGCCCTGCATACAGTGAAGTGGTGTGGTTTGTCCTTCCCTGCTCAGAGGCAGCAAGCACCCAGCATCTCAGGGATCCAGTCCCATGAGGTAGCTGCAATAGTTCTCACATCACTGCTGGACCCTCTGCAGTGGGCTGAGCAAGATTTTAGTTGTGTGTTTGCAGAATCCATGGCTTTGTAGACTTGGGGCTGAGGTTCAGCTGCTGGTGCTTTTTCAAAGTGGACTAGATGAAGGCACGATGATAAGCAAAATGCAAAGGAATTCAGTCACCTTATTTACATGTTTCTGATTCCAGACACACCAATAAATGGAAGAAGTGTTGGATAAAGACCAGAGGAGTTTGCAATTAACACATTAAATGGATCTACCAACTGTAGTATCAAAAGCAGAGTAGGAAATGAAACACCCACACAATGTGACTGTGGCTTTGTGTTGGTGATTTGATGTACACTAACATTAAAGGACCATAGGAAGCTGATATTGTCTTGTAAACTCCCTCTCCTTTCATGTAAACTACTTCCCACAGTCTGGCACCAAACAGATAATTTTTATCTCCTTCTTGTATTTTTTTAATTGCGTAATCTTCAGGATCTGATTTCTGCCTTTACTGTGTACTCACTCACTGCTAAACTTCCTTATGTGTGCCAGGCAGGATTTTGTTGACAAAAATTACTTTGTCACCAGAATTATGTGCATGACCCTGATGAAAGGCCTTTAACTGACAGAATGCTTTTAGTCACATGAATTTGCTCAACTAAATTATATTAGGTGGATTAAACCAAGAATTTCATCAGGCTCTTTCCTCTAAAGAAAGAATTTTATTGATCCTTTCTGAAGTTGGAGAGACCTGTGCAGTCAAATGCAGTTATTCAATAAACAAGTCTGCCATAGCCTTAAAATTGCTGCAGCATGACAAAAAGACACAGGGGGGAACTTGTATTTGGGCTTGACAGGCTTACTAATGCAGTTGGCATCAGGACTGCAGTTTCTCTGTGAGACGTAGCACTACATGTGACTTGGTTTTCAGATATTGTGTCACTGTGATCATCACTGCAAGGGGTGAGGCTTTTCCCTCATATGAGTCTCACAATAGAAAATGGGTGTCTAGCAAAAACAACATTTTAAGGGTTTTTTTCCAGACATGGGGAGGAAGGTGTCAACAAATGCAAAAACTCAACCAAATATTGCAAAGACATTGGTTTTTCTACCTTTTTTTTGAGACTTTTCTATTTCATGATCAACTCTCCTGAACATTTTCCTAGTGCAGACTTTGCCTCTGCTCTGTAGGTAACAATATTAAAGCAGGTCCATGCTCTACTTGTCTCTTAAGCAGCACCTTTAAGTTTCTTTGCCTGGTGGCAGGAGAAATTTGGTTGGAAGTGAGGGAGGGAGGTAGTCCTCTTTTTTTGTAGCCAGAGAGGTCACAGAAACTGAAAACTCTGTGTGCTTTTGTGTATGGTAATGCGCAATGATATGCTGTCATCTCTTCTGCCATCAGAAAGCCTTTATTTCACCTCTTGGGTAATTCTGCAGCTGGATGATGGGTGAAAATGGATCCCCTGGCACTAATCTTTGCTGGGAGTTTATGTACAACTGTAATAATTAATAATAAAGACTCAAGTCATTATTCCTGCTGTGTCTTTGGCTGTGTTCAGATGAGTCCCTGAAAGCCCTTTAGATGGAGGAATAAGAACCGAGCCCTTGTTCAGACTGAGTCTGTCTCACACCAGTGTAAGGCAGTTGATTTAAAGCATTACTCTGTTTTTCCCCTAAGGCACCAAGTTCAGAGAAATCAAGGCACAAGGATTATACGTCCTTTATTCCTCATGTGGCTGCAGACTGAGGGCAAAACCACCTGTAAATTCATCTAGGCAATTATATCCTTTGCTGAAATTTCTGGCTTGTGACTCCCTGCTGCTTCCTCTAACAAAGTCTTATTTTTCTAATTGCTTTTGGTTGGGGTTTTGGGGTGGGGTTTTTTTTGTTTTTGTTTTTGTTTTTTTTTTTTTTTTTCAGCTCTCCCCAGATTCTCAGTGTGGCTCTTCACAGGGGCCTCACTTCTGTGCCTTGACTTCTGCCTGTTTGTCCCATGTCCTTTTGTCTGGGACATGTGCAGGGACTTCGCCCCATCTCTCTTCTTCACAGTGGCTTGGCAAGGGATGAACTTCCATAGCCAAGGGGTGCACAAGAAATGAATGCTGTGCTCGTTAGCTGTTGTATCTCTGACCTGCAAGTCAGTATTTTTATAATTAAAACATGGAAAATGCCACCAGGTATGTCTGTGAAGTAAAAAGCCCATTAATTTTAAGTCTACTATAAAGACAAATGTATATATGGTGTCAGAGCTGGTGCTGCTTTCTGTTAGAGTTGGGCTTTTTCCCTTTGCCAACTGATTTATCTCTAAAATAAACAACCAATGTTGAAATTAAAGCACATTAATATAGCTGATTTGTAAATAAAAAGAGTTAGCCAGACAGAGCAGAAACATAAATAGAGACCAAATGTTATAATATAATGAGAGACGATGCTCCTGCTTAGAAAAAGCCTATCATCCTCCTGCATGCTTATGGTAACAGAGTGGTAGGCACATGGGCTGGTGGTATAGCAGAAATGCCATTGCCTAATACTGGCAATGTTGAAATAAATCAGTTATTTCAATACTCATCAATTATAAAAAACATTTAGAAGGTCCACAGCAATTACCCACTTGAAGGGTTTGCTTGGAAACATTTCTCTGAAAAGTTTATTCTGTTGAATTATGCTGCATATCTTCTGTCAGGCCCCAGACAGGGTATAAAGGGAATCTTCCACCATTTCTCCTGAAGAATATCCGGGGTTTTGGAGGTACTTCGAGGTTTTAATAACTCGCAATACAGAAAGGGAGAGGTTATGGTCATAGTTGCATAATTTAGGGGATGTGGCTGAGTGTTGCTGCTCCCCTGTAAGGAAAGCTTATGGGTAGATATTAAGATGGAGATTATTCAGTACGATGCACTTGAGCTGCACAGGGGAGAATTAATTGACACCTAGATGCATAGAGGGTAGGGACGGTGACAACATATGATAAATGAAACACGCAGCAGTGAGAACAGATGTATGCTGAAAGGACAGCATGATAAATGTGCATCTTGATATTTTCAGTGCCTGAGAAAATACTCCTGATCTGATACAGGTTGAGTAACTACAGTCATGTTTGAGTAGCTGGTGGCTTGATTGATTTAATTAGCTTTCATTAATGGCATTGAAGATAGCTCAACAACAAGCAACAGGGAGAGTCTCGCTGAAGTGTTGCATGTTAATTGCTTGATGATTTGTGTTATGGGATGGCACTTTTGCATAAGTACAAATTAGAAGGTGAGTTGTTTGGAAACACTAACATCTATCCTTGCTGGGAGCAGGGGCTGCATCCTGCACCTTCGCCAGGCCAGCGTGGGCTCTCTGTGCCCCACAAAGGTTTATAACCTCTAACAAGGTTCTGGTTGCACCCTGCAGGGCTCCTTCCCTTCTCACTACTCTCCCTGCTCATAGGAATAGAAGGGACCTTGCAAATCAATACCCTCATTAAAGCTTATAAATTATTCTTTTGATTTACTTTGACTCTGAGGAGTGAGTGAGCTGGTCCAGGGAAAATTAAAACATCCCTGATGGCTAAATCTACTCAAATTTATTTTATTTTTTTTAACCTTTCTCATAATAGCATTTTAAAATTCAATTTTGTTCTCTCAAACCAGCTGCAAAATGACAAAGCAAATTTCCTCCCCATACTTTCTATTTTGTGCAAGAAGTAGCTAAACTTGATATCTCCTGACTTAGATGGGAGTTACCTGGCTCTACCCTGGTCTTCACCACTGTTTATAGCTCTCTGTGCCTGACCTGATATTTTCCATGCCCAAGATCTGCCTCAGGCTGAGCTTTTTTGCGATGTCCTTGGTGTCTTGGGGAGCAAGATAAAGATGAGGGCGCATAGTGTGTGTAGTAAACTGGTTGTAAGAAATACTTCTTTTTCTCTTGCCTGGGTGAGGAGTGGGAAGCAGGCTGAGGATGAACACAGATAATGGAAACACAGGATAGCCCAGAGTGACAGCAGTGCAGAGGGGACGGCAGGAGCTATACCGTATTGCCTAATCCTGCTATGCCTGCAGGGCAGAGGATGGAGGTAGTGTCATGTCCTTGCTGTGATGTAATCACCAAGCAGTAATATAATTAAAAATGATTGGGTTTGAGTGGGTTAAACCCACCCAGGCCAGTCATAATCCTAGTGTCGCATTTCTTTTGTAGACTTTGCTTT
>WTSP01019528.1:36293-57365 GCA_025331215.1 Actenoides lindsayi | reverse complement strand
TTTGGGGGGGGTGGGGTGGGTATTTGTGGGTGGTGTTCATATGCTGCTAACAGAAACCACAACAGGACACCTACCCCAGTAGGGTGATTCCCATGCAAGGTGTGCACAGCTAGATTACTGCACTTTGGAGCAAGTGCTTGTGTAGATGGTATGTTTGTCCTTTAAAGGAAGAGTAGGGCTTCATGCTGGTCTTGACAGTGGTCTAAAAGAACGTGAATTAACCAATGTGTCCTCTGATTGCCATGTCTATGTGAAAACTGACATACCGGGTCCATGCATGTGTAGAAGAGATATGTCACCACACTTCCATCCTTTTTTCAGGAGCCATAATGCTTTATAGCATCTCAGGCAGACCTAATTTTACAAGTGAAAGGCTACTTTTGCCTTCAGTTCTGCCAGCCACAGACTGCAAGACCTCTGTCTGCTCGTTAGTGCCTTGATCTGCCTTGTTGCAAGCTGGAGGAGAGAAGGAAGATGCCCCTGCCTCCACTGACACTCCTTGACTACAGATGCACTGTAAGATGGTCCTTTCTCAAAGGACCCGTTGTGTTTTAATGTGAGCCAGCAACTAAGCACCACACAGCTGCTCACTCACTCCTACCCTCTCCCAGTGGAATGGGGAGGAGAACTGTGGGGAGTAAAACTTGTGGGTTAAGAACAGTTTAATAATGAAAATGAAATAAAATATAACAATAATAATCATAATTGTAATGAAAAGAACTATAGCAAAAAAAGAAACAAGACCCAAGAAAAGACAAGGAATGCCCAATGCAATTGCTCACCACCCACTAACTGATGCCTGAGCAATGATTCACCCCTCCTGTCCAACTCCCACAGTTTATAGACTGGGCATGATGTTCTGTGGTATGGAATATCCCTTTGGCTAGTCCAAGTCAGCTCTTCTGGCCGTGCTCCCTCCCAGCTTCTTGTGCACCTGCTCACTGGCAGAGCATGGGAAACTGAAAAGTCCTTGACTTAGGATAAGCGCTACTTAGCAACAGCTAAAACACCAGTGTGTTATCAACATTACTCTCACACTAAATCCAAAACAGCACTGCACCAGCTATTAGGAAGAAAATTATCCCCAAGGAAACCAGGGCAGGACCCAAAAATACCTCTCATAGATAAGGATTCAATCCCAGCTGTGAGCACATTGCCTGAATATTGCAAGAGCAGAAATGCTCAGGCTGGTTGGAGCCATCTTTCATGACTGGATGCGGCCCAGAGATGCTGTATGCTGGATTTCTGTGCTGAGTGGGGTCTTTTCTTTTGGAAGCAGTTTAAGATAACATCCTCTGCAACTGAGGTTTCAAGCAGTCCACCCTTAGGGCAATGGGGAGCCATTTGTGGGCTGGGTTCAGTGTCCCTTGCCCACACCTGATGTGTTTGGTGCTCTTTGCTCATGCCAGGCTCTGCCTTCTGCAGGACAGTAGGAAGTTGCATGTGGCTACACATCTTGGACAGCAAGGCAGCATCATATGCATGTACTTGAGAATGGTTAATGTAGAAAAATTAATTGTACAGCTGTCCTGACTGATGACAGGTGCTTAGAAATGAAAAGCAGTGCTTAGGAGCTGGCTTGGTTGTCTCCTGGCAAAGCTGCTCCCTGTAAACAGCACCCGCTGCCAGAGGACCCTAAGCGAAATGCAAACTGTGCTTCCCAAAATAACCACTCTCCCCCCCCTTTTCTTTTAAATTTTTCTTCTTTTTTTTTGCCCCACCAGTTTTTCCACACCTGACACTGTGCTCAGAGGTTGTGGAAGAAGTGAGGCTCTGTGTGTTCTTGACAAGACAGGGCTTTCTGGACTGGAGGTTGCATCATGTTCAAGTCTTATCTCTTTCATGCTTTTGACCCTGCATCTTTCTACATATATCATGGGAAGTAGTTTTGCACTGTGAGAAAGTCACTTGTGTAGTCATCGTGGACAAGTTGTTTATTAGAGCCAAACCAGGAAACTTGGGCTACAGGGACAGAGATGGTGTGTGCTAGTGTGGGGCATTTTGGAGCCGTGTGTCTACAGACCCAAAGGGACAATGCCTCCACCTTTGTGTGAGGTTTGGAAGAGCGCTGGCTACCTCTATGGGGCTGAAAGAAGGTAGCTGTTACATGGGCAATGATAGATGTGAAATGGCACTTGTCTTGGTGGCAGAGAGAAATCAGGTTCTGTGTTTACAGATGCACTGTGGAGTAGTCGTGTCTTCAGTAAGTTATACCTTCTGATTACACAGGTCACTGAACTTCATTTAACCTGTAGCTTTGGGAATGTGATGGCATTAAGAGAGCTGAGAAGAGTTTCTCTCCTTGAAGAAATTCATAGAAGTTGACCTTCTGGTTTGCCTTGAAGTAAGGCAAACAAACATGAAAATGATGAGTTTTTGCAAAGGCAAAACCTGCTGTGTTTCCAATTTATTGAAGCCTTTTTACTCCATTAGGTTGGTTTTTTTGATATTAAGATTAAAGTGACTCAAAATAAATTCCACAATAATTTCCCAAAGGTTATTTCTGTTGAGTGCACTTCTTCAGAGGACAAACCCACATGACTGGGAAACTTCCCACTAGATCTAGACATCACCAGCTTATCTGTGTCAGGAAGGATGATGAAACCTCATCACTGCCTCATGGTGTGTTGATCCCTGTGGCTGCCCTTGCAGCAAGGCTCGTCAGTGTTCCTGTGTAGCCATTAGCTCGGGTGGGCTGAGTTTTGGGACAGCCAGGGCAACCGACCAGTGGGAACTATAAATCTTTCCCCTTGTACTATTTCAAAGACTAAAAGTTTGGATATTGTTGGGAGATGTTTTTGTATGTGTTTACCAATGTCACCTTTCTTGTGCGAAATAACAGGATTTCTGCACAAAATCCACACTGGAAAAAACCCTGCTTCTTTATGAGTAATACAGCTGAGTTTCCTGAGGTGTAACCCTTTCTCAAACAATTCTTTTCTAAAATACAGTTTATAGATTTGATGTGGAGATAAAGTACTGCAGATGACTGCTTCACACGCTGTGCCTTTTCTACAGTCAGCATGAATGCTATGCTTTTCCTGAAATTGTCTCCAGTCCTGTTCAAATTCTATGGAGAACTCATTTTAATAACAACTTGTCTAAAGAAACAAATTTCATTCTCTAAGAACAAAAGGGACCCTGGTTTTTAAAATATACAACCTGCCTGTAAGACACACAGGCACCCTCTCTGAGCAGGAAGGGTATGAATCCTGTAACTCCTGACTTGGTGAAGATGTTTGAGAAAGACCTTGGCCTATAACGCTGTACAAATACTGGTAGTAAAAGCACTCCCTTGATGTTTCCAGCTTAAAAAAAAAAAAAAAGATATCTTTTTTCCTGTTGTGGGAGGACGTGTTGCTCATCACTTTGTCAGCTGTAGCTGGGGTATTACCAGCTTTCATTAAACCAGAATTTAGGATAAGCAAGTTGCAGTAGTCCAAACTTAAATATCAACTAGAGGTTGTTTGGGAACTGTTATCATATTTTTTGGTTGGATAGGTGCAATAACTTCCCTTATGAAAGGAGAGTGTTGTAATGATAGAAATTCAGTGCACGAACTAGCATGGATGAATGGTACTTTTTGACAGAATTAGTGAAGTCCTTCAGTTGTCTACAGATGAAATCCATAAAAGAAGCCTGTCTGAGTAAAAACCCTTAATTTTCTTTGTTATGCAGAAAAATATCAGGGGACCAAAAGCATATATATCTGCTCTCTCCTATAAATAGGAAGGTTTCTGCAGCATGCTCTATCCTTCAAAAGATGTCAAGACTTCCTCTCCCTTTGGAGAGAGGAGGTAACTGGCCTCATGAATTAAGGTGACTTCCAGGATGTCCCTCACCTACTGCTGAGTCTCCATGGCCTGTTTTTTCATCTTCTGTTATGGGATAATGAAAATTTAAAAATGCAAACTTTTCAGTATACTACATCTTGGTTTGATATGTGTGAATCTGGTTATAGTGAGGACTTAGCCCCATAGGTTCATATGGATTTTTTTATAACACTCTTATTTGGACACATGTATTTACGTTTTGATTTGGTTTTGTCTCAAGTTCCAAAATTTAGATGAGGATGATGATGTGCTTTCAGTGTTTGCCATAGGAATGGGCTCCTAACAGCTTTACAGAATTAATAATAGCCGAGCATGTAGACATATGCTCAGAGCAGCACAGAGGGAGACCAATTGAAGAGGGAAGAAAAGCTAGGAGCTGCAATTCTACAAAATAGGTTATCCTTTTACATTGGACCTAATCTACTTCTTCAGGCAAAGCTTTTCACTTGCTACAGACACAAATCTCAGCTAACTGTTGCTGTTGTGCTACCAATTTTATTGCAGTGGCAATGCTGATGGAATTGCTCAGCAGTAGGGCGCATGGCTGGTCCAGACAGAAAAAACACTTTTCCCTTCCTCCTACCGAGCCTTGAGTCACTTTAGAAGGGTCTAAAAGAAATTCTTGTGGTGCTGAGCCTTAACAGCACCGAAGCTGATGTACTTGCTCTGTCTTTCCCTTGTGCAAGCGATAGCTGTTTGTGACCGTGGAGGAAGGGCAGCATGTTTTAGTCTGTCATTCTTAGTTTTAGCCTTTATCCAAGAGTTTTAGGAATAACCACAGCTTCGCATCAAGAGTCTGCTGTCTGTAGCACTTTGCATGATGTCCTCGTGTCCACACAGCTTCAAGCAACTGAACCCACCTTGGTTCAGCGGTCTTGGTCGAGAGAATGTCTCAGCTTTAACTGCGGCTCATTAATACATTTAGGAGATAAAATATTGTATCAAATTTATTCTACAGCTCCTGAGAAATTTAGACTTGAGTGCTTTTCACTAAACCTTATTGCAGTGCCCCTGTACATAGATCAGAGCTGCTTGGTCCTGGTTTAGTCTCGATCAATGAGAAAAGTGGTTGGTGTCAGGGATGCTGACAGGTAAAGGCATCATGTTGTCATCCAATTTTTGACTAAGGAAAGACCTTTGCTAGGAAAGCTGTCTGAGAGCACTTAGATGCTCATTGCCCACTGTCAAGAAGCCAGTTTCTGGGTTAAGAAAGTGACAAAAAGCCAATTGAAAATCACCGCAGGGCCAGCCTCTGGCGGGGGAGTGGGACTGCGTTCGCTCGGTGCAGCAGTGCCTTCAGCAAGAGAGGGGGGAAAAGGCATTTGCTCTTGCCTTCACAGCAGGCTCTTTCTGAGTGTGGCAAATCTCATGGTTTGTCATAATTAATGTATCGTTAGCTTGCCATTCCTGTGGTCATCTAAATGTCGATGCTTCTACCCTCTCCGGGCTTTCCATTTAAAGAAGCTTGGAAAATGTGAAAATGAAACTTAGGGATGGATCATAGCAGAAAATCTCGTCTGTGAGGAAGCTGGGTGTTTATTTGAGGTGTGTGTAGAGATGGAGGGTCAGTTATTCTCCCTAGGGAAATGTACGCTCAGATCTGCTTTAAACGAGGCAAATAGGAATGTTTATCAGTGATCAGCGCTGAGAAATTTCTGGCCTTGGCAAGGGTAACATAGGTCCATAAGGCAGATAGTTGTTTGTAGGTCGCATGGTAAAATGAGTGGATAGAGGAGAGGACTCCATCTGATTTGGCAGAGAAAGCAAAGCCTCTCAATACCAGGGTGTGCAAAGGAAACCCAAGCGTTTTGCACAGCTGTGAGAACTCAGCTGTTGGAATCATGGGAACACACAGCTTTAGCTCTGCTTGTTTATAGAGGCAGCAGCAGCAAGAAGCGGGTGAATTCTGCATGCTTCGCTAGCCAGCATAATTGAAATCTATGATAAAATACAAATTAACAGAGGGGAAGTGGTCCTTGTTGTTCAGCCTGAGGTGTTTGCTTCATTTTTATTATCCAAGATGATTGTGGAGAGTGGTCCTGTCACTTGAACATCCCTCTCTAATACCAAGTGGGGTGTGAGACCCCAGTATCCCTGATCCTGATAAACAAAAACGTCTGATGTCATGGGGACAGAAAAATGTTTCTGTAAAAGGAGGATGGTTTTAATAACTGATGTAGATCTATTCACAGAACATGCAAAATTGCTCCAACAAATTGTGTACAATATCTGCCTGGTTTTGCTTATAATTAAGGAGACCAACGCTCTTAATTGGACAGATAAGTGGGAGGCCCTGATTTGACAGTGCACTTGTGAATCCCAGTGTGTAAGTTCCCATGAACCCACAAAGAGGATGTTCCCTTGACTACAGGGGGATATGCTTAAGTGTTTTTCTGGAGAGGTGCCATCAGGAGTCATATGTAAGGACTCACAGAAGCAAAGCTATTAGAGCAGTAAAGCTCCTTTAGCTAATGGTTGTACAGAATGGGATCCTAATTTCATGAATAAAGATAAGAATGGGGAGCATGATGCTTGCAGCTGAAGGAACAGGGATCTGCTTGTTTCTCAGCAGAGACACGGGCCCAGGGTGATGGCACCATTTTTATGTAATTAACTTTTTTTAGCTAGCTACCTGTCTTAATCTTAACAGATAAAACTGTCTTGCTCAGCTCACAGCTGGAGGTTTCTGTGGGAGAGATGAGAATTAATCCTGTCCCAGGTTATTTACTGGAATGCCAGATATTTGTATTCTGTTGTTCAAGTAGTTGCTTTCTTGTTATGAGGCTGAGAGAGGCTGTGAGCAGCATTCAAGAAACAGGTTTTAAAGATGTCTGTCTAATTTTATTTGTCCCATTTGAAAAATTACATCCCCTCATTTCCTCCAAAAAAGAGCTGTGAGCTGCATCTCCTCCCACTCATCATCTGCAATATAGTCAGCTTTGTACAGCAGATAATCACAATACTGGAGCAATAATATTTCATCCAGACTTGCAAGGGGCCTTCAGCTCCCCTGGAAAGCAAGGGAACGGCAGCCAGAGTTTTTCCACCTTCAGCAACATGCAAAGAATGGCTATGCAGTCCTTGCAGGGGCTCAGGAAATTTCAGCCCATCTGCTGAAATAAAGAGACTTCTGAGGATATAGGTCTTTTGGTCTTTTTGTCTTTTTTTTTTTTTTTTTTTTTTTAAACCCTGCAGGCTGAAAGAAATGGCATCCACAGTTAGTTGTTCTTGGGGAGTGGTGGAGAGGGAGAAAGCTGAAAAATAGACAGGCATATATGTCACTAAATTAATGTACCTGCTTTGCTGTGGGATAGTCACATAAGTGTCACTGCTGTCATCTGGCACCACCATGGGCATTAAATAAGAATTAACCTGTCACACTTCATTTTCCAGGCTTTGATGATGGATTTGGTGAAATCATTGCCTGGGATGATGGACTCTTCTCTCATATAAATGACATGGGAACAGGTGATCAGCATGACCATGCTAAGGGGGCAGCTGGGCAGGGATCCTGGACATGGTCAGGGAGGGAAAGTCTGCAGACTGCTACTGCACCTTGGTACAATGAGTGGGTCCGGTATGAGGTAATCACAGAGAAGCCAGAGCCCCAGCTGTGTATCTTAGGGGGCTTCACAATAACTTCCTAATTCATGGGTGGACCTCACATCTTCCAGAAAGAAAGCATGGGCTTTAAAATAGAGTGATATCAAACCTCCAGAGGATGCATAAATGATGTATGCTGTTAGCAGGCAGGAGAGACCCTGACAGACAGGATCCTGCAAAATCACAGTGTGTAAAGATGGATGGGGAAGCTGCATGCCATCTCTTCTCTTCCTTTGGTGGAGACTTTTCATGGGTAGACTGGTATGAGAAGTCCTATGCTTACTGTAATGGAAGTGCTTCCTAATTAAAAGCCAAAATTCAGCTACCCTGTTGCCCTTGGAAACTCAGTGAGTGATTCAGTGGGGTTGGGTTGAACAACTGGATTTTGATGCATTTGGATTCCCAGCTTCCCTAGAAATTTATGTCAAATGTGCTTTTTGGCATCTGAAATACTTTTACAATCTGGTCCTAAATGTATATATCCCACAGAAAGTGTCTGAGTTGCAATTGAAGTGTGGAATGGATGACAAAATTTGTCCTGTGGCAAAGTATTAATGCTACTTACCCTGAAATTAACAGTGGATACAACATCGGGTATACTGTAGAGAGAACCAGGGAAAAGGATATGTTAAGAGATGTTTTTCTTCTGAATAAAATTGCTAAGGATCCCAACTTCCCTAGAAAGTCTTTCCGTATTATGTTTCCAATAGAACTATATAATTGCTAATCTGAAATTGTTTCAAGAAGCAGCAGTTGGTTAGCATCCATGTGTGGTGGGGCACAGCTGTGCCTGTCTGTGGAACTGCTGCACCGGTTTCTCACCATTTAATCATCACTCACAGTGTCATGAATTTTGTCTGAGGTCAGAGCTTTGCATCATGCCCCACTCTAAGACAGGCAGAGAGGGTCTGACTTAGCAATACCCTGGGTGTTGTCTTGCAGAGATTTCTGATGGGTGGCAGCTCCCTGTTTTGGGTGCTCCTTTACCCCCTTCTTGCAACCCTACCAAGACCATGCTGGCCTCTGGAGCAGCTCCGTATAAGAACTGTTCACATCTCCAGCCTCTTTCCATCAAGCAATAGGACCCATGTTTTTGGTGCAGTGCCAGCAAAAGCAGTGCTATTAAAACTAATTAGATAAATATATATGTATTTCATAATCAGGCAGTTAATTATGGCTTAGGGAGCAGATGGCAGTCCCTGACATTTACTGTATTCATGGCTGTTTTAAAGTGAAGTGTATATATTGTAGCTAATTATGACTCAAAATATGTAGATAATTGTGAACTTGGCCCTTGTCTCATTGCATGTTATTTGTCTGAAGAGTGCAAACTGTTTTGGGAGATCTGTAGGCAGGGTCCCTGTGGTAACACCTCTCTCCTCCCCTCTCCATGGTTTGGGTGACAGTGCCTCTGCCTTGTTACTAGTGTTCTTTCATAAAAGAACTCAGGCTATCATTTAATTTTTTTCTTTAAAAGATTATAAAATGTTTTACTCGGTCTTCTTAAAATCCAGATGGGTGATACAGAAATAATGAGCCCTTCTACTGCTGGAAAAACATGGGGATCGGAACTCTTCAAAACATCTAAGAAACATTTGGTTTCTTTCCAATGTCATCTGTAAAATTATTTCACTAACACCTGTGAAATGTTTTATCATCTTTTCACACACACACCCAGGCTGGAGTTTCTGTTGGGGAAATATATTTGCAGAAATATAGAGTAGGAAATGTTTGAAAACCAATATGGAAAATGAGGAGGCTGAGTTTTTGGCTTGCAACACCCAGTGCCCCCTCTATACGCCTTTTAGGGTCTTTTCCTAAGCAGGAGAAGGCCATCTTGAGCCTGGAGCATTTGTGCTCTCTTCAGCATCACACTAGGAGGTCATTGGGTATAATTTAATTTGAAAGCGTGAAGGGTGCTGATTTCACAACGGAGGAACAAGGCAGATAAGAATGAAATGTCAGAGGGATATCAGCCTATGTGCCTGATGAGCTGTGGTTGTTTTTTCTCCTTAGAAATTGATTTCTAAGGCATTTTGTTTGTGCTTGAATTGTATTTTCAGAAAGGAAGAATGAAACCCAGCATTTCATCCTGAGGAATATCATGGTTTCTGGCCTTGGTCACAAAGTTTGAAAAAACTAAAATAAATCCATAGGTGCTTATGAGAACAAAACCTCAGCCACAGAATAAAGCTTTTAAGGAAAGAAGAAGATAGACCGGAGGCCACTTTTGTTTTTTGTCTGTGTGTAAGACCTAAAATGTTATCACCTGAATTTTTTGAGCTTTTTTTAACAGAGTTCAAGGCTGATTGTGTGTGAGTAAATCTACATATAGATGTTGCAGGTGAAATCCCTTAAGCCTTGTAGATCATGGCACTGAACAGCTAAAAGGATATGTGGCAGAAATGGTTAATTAGGTTCATACTGGTTTTTTATTAAATTATTCAGTCTATACTTTCCCAGGTCAATGGTATTTGTGCCTCCTATTGCTTACTACATGTATGAAATGCTTTATTTATCTAAAAAGCTTTAGAAATTTTACAACAGCTTACATAAAATTCTGAGACAGAAAGGCGATGATTCTGTCTTTTCTATTCTTATATTGTCACTGAACAAACAGAATATTTGGGAACATGTTGTCCTTATACATACAGTCGATTAAGTCCATGTAGATATATTCATTTTCTGATGACAAGCTGTCATGTAAATAAAAAGAATATTGGTATTTTGCCCCATGTGCAGTAAATGCTGAAATCTAAACAGCGAAACAGCATGATTCAGAAGAATAAAATGTGTTTGGTTTGGTTCCCCCTGTCCCATACAGCAGTAGTATTAAACTTAAAATGCTTCATTTCAAAGACTGGGCCTAAAAATGCTAGTTTTTCATCTGGATTCTCTTTATCGAAAAAGAAAAAAATAATAAAGTGGTGTTTTCCCCATAGCTTGACATTTTCTGGTGAACTCATTAGTTCTGATGCTAAAATTATATTAAAGAAAGTGTTCATTGTTTCCAGTAAAAAAGGTAAAAATAAAAAGCTCTTTGTAGTCTGGGAGCATCTAATAGTAAGATAAGAAACCGGTTTCTGAAGAAGTACACTATGCACTATGCATTGTGTCAATTAAATGATAAAAATAAAGGGATACAGGAATCAACATTGTCATAACTGGGCAAAAACTGCAAAACTAAAATAATGTTCCTTTGGCATTATCGTTGACAGATTTTAGGAAGACAGATCTTTGCAGCCCCCAGGGATCCTTGTGTACGAGGATCCTCGATTAACTTGAGCTTCTTCCTGTTCCTATTGCTTTCAGAGCTCTACTGGGAGGGTGCTGCTCTCTTTCATTTTGCCCAGCTTTGTTCCTCATAACCTTCTCAGAGGCATAGAGAAAATCAATTGACTTATATCTGTTTTGGGGGGATTGGAGAATAATGGAAGCAGCTCTTGTGGATGTGACACACAGACTGGTTCCATTCATCCCAGAGGCACAATAAATGGAGGTACAGATTGATTTTGACTACTCTACCTCCAGAGCCAGGACTTCAGTAGGCACCTTACGAAATAAGACAAATTGTATTTTGGGTTGTAGAGAATTATATTTTTTGTTCTTTAAACACATCTTATGCTGAATAACACTCAGGCAGGTTATATGATTAGATAACTCCCTGGGAATCCTGGTAGTTTCTGATACTTTGGAAAGGCGTCAGAGAAATTGATATCTGATGCACACTGTCAAGTTTGCCTGCTGGGTGGTTTAGCAATGAGTCCACCGAGGTCAGCCTTCTTAATTTAACAACTATTTCTGTAATGTTTCTCTTCTGACTTTATTTTTGATTTTTTTTTTTTGTTCTTAATAAATCATAATTTCATTTTCATTTTGTAAACCAGAACACTTCTGCCATCACTTACAAAAATAAAACTGCCATAAGCATTACTATCTAAACCCACGATTATGCTGCAAGCCAGTAGGCACGTTACCTGTACAGGCATGCTCTAAATTCTCCTGCAGTGATCAGTTACTTCACATCTTCCTAACTTTGTGATTGTCTATTGTGTACATATTGAAGATATTAGCCTAATTTATCTGAAGTTTTTGAGTGGTTGCCATCAATAATTTTATACTCTACAGTCTTTCGCTTTTGCCTCAGATTTTTATAAACATCATATAAGTACATAAATAAGAACTGACATATTTAATGTGTATCCCATTTACAAGCATTTGTTATTCTCATTTTATCAGATTAAAAACCATCTAGGTTAAAGTATCCAGTATTCCCCAAACTGTGCAATACCACAAAGTGGGGAGACAAAACAAATCTAATCAGCTCCTAGCACAGCACATCAATTTATTAGGAAGTATATGTAATTTTCTATTAAATTGTTTAATGAAACAATAACAAATAACAAAAACTTGTTTTATAAGCCAAGACATGTTTCCATAAATAAATTGATGTGGTGCAACTTTTAAGACCTTTTAAGTGACACTTACAGTGTAGCAGTGAGTGCTGAAGGGTTTTATAATCATGTGTCATTAAAGCTGATGAAACAATTCACCCAGAGTATGTGAATTCTGTAAACATAAAAAACAAAAATTAAAAAAAAAAGAATTCAAGGTAATAGAAAGAGGAACTAAGGCCCTTAATTTAAGTCCTGTGAGCACATGCAGGCTTTCAGCTCTTAGTAACACATCTCCTTGAGACTTCTTTTCCTTCAACTAAAACTTGGTTCTGCTATTTTAGCTCTAGACCTTGTAATTTGTTAATTCATAATTAGATGTTAATTGTTATCACAGTACAAATAATAATAAAATTATTATACTGTAATGAACATGTCACAAACTTCAGAAGGAAGAGCTATGGATGACCTCATGCTAATCAAAACTGCTGTAAAATTTAGTAGTGCTGTGTCATGATTAATGATAATAAATGCAAAGCGATGTGTTCTGCTCCAGCAGGTAATTACACTTGACCAGGCTGAATTGATTTACTTTGTGTTCAGTTGAGCTGAACTGACATACAAGTGACATATGAGTAAGTTTATGACACCTGTAACTCCTCCTGAATAAATGACCTTTTCAGAGACTGAGAATTAATTTTCTGAAATTCTTCTGATATGGAAGTAAACTGCCTTATTCATATTAGCTTAGGAAGTGCAGGTATTTTCCCTCAATTAGAAGGTTCAAGGAATGCTTAAATAATATTAAATATGTATTACATATTGAATCTTTGAAAATTTGAATGTATCTTTAAGAAAGCCTGTACTTATGATTTGTGAGATACTTTTATTCTTTCTTATCTTTGATAGCTAATTGCCCAGTACTTGAGAATGCTTCCCTAAAGGGCTCTCTGATTTATATCAGCTCGCAAAAACTTTAAAATGCAGACTTGTAGCTATGATGTGTCTAAACATCCCTTTTATCACCATGAGCCTCCGGCTGGGAAGGCAATGCTCCCATTAGTGGCAATCTGTTACACTCGTTTTCTACCAAAGTGCAGTCAGAGTTGTTCTTAGCTTAAAGATGACTTGCAAGAGTCAATTGTTTGCCAGTCGTTTCAGGTAGCTTAATTGTATTCACCCAGGTAATTTCTATGCTCCTCACTTAGTGAATAGTTTTAAAAGTTAGCCTGTAAGGTTTCAGGGCATTATCTGCTCTAGAGGATGTCAATCTATCCTTGCTCTGCATGCAGTGGATGTTTTGTTTGGTAACCTTCCACTAATAAAAAAATCAATATTTTAAGTCCCATCCTGTTACAGTGTTCAATTTAAACAGATGTAAATTTTTTAATCTCCTCTAGAACTAAAAGTAAAGGGAGAAACCTTAGCAATTCTCTAAATGGATTTAGATCTTGAAGGATGAGAATTAGAGGACAAGACATCTTGCCTCTTATGTTTAACACTGAAAAAATATACACGCAATATCCTATTTGGTATTGAAGTGCCACAGGCAGCAAGGACAGACTGTCACAAAGACTGGTCCCATCTTCTCAGTGTCATAAGCAGATAGGGAAGGAGACAATTCCTTTGAACTTTCTGTAACAATGTGGTTTTCTGCTGCAACATGGTCTGCTTTCTGCATGGAAGAAATCAATAGACAGTGAGGAAGGACAGTGGAAACTATTTGAGCAGCTTTAGAAGGCATTGATTTATGCAGCTTTTTTCATCATGGCAGCCTAAAGAGGGAGCTTAATTGTTTCTGTTTGCTGTTGGTGCCGTAGCTCTCCAAACAGCAGGTCATAGCCTTGTTGCCAGGTGTGTAGAGCTGAGTTATTGCCCTCCTGTTTTCTGCCTTCCTCCTCCTCACACACTGTTATGGTCCATGTGAAGTAAGGAAACTCTATGGGCTGATGGAGTAACATTCTGGCACTCCAAGGACTCCCATCATTATGAAAAAATTAAAGAAGGGGGAAAAAAAAATGCTAGAATGTATTGTGTTTCTCTGGAGAAAGGAAGGAGGTAGACCAGGGTGTGAGGCACAAAGCTCAAAAAGTGTGAGCTACAGACACCCTTTCTGCTTTACAACATAGCTTTTCTAGGAGACTATTGCTATTCTGCCAAAATCCATCCTGTTCTGACCCAGCTGTATGAATTGAAGTATCTGGTACAAACCTCTCTCTCCTATCTCTAACTCCACAGAAGGTGTTAAAAGGTTCTCTAGCAAAGGACAGTGCTGCCGTCCATCACCTGCTTGTTCCTATTCCTGAACCAGAACAAGTTTTCTCCAGACACTGGCAGGGAGTATCAATAATTTAAACAGGTTTCGGTGATGAACTATGCTCCCATTAAGACATGATGCTCAGATCCTGTCTGTTAGCTCACAGCGTGACCCTTGGGAAGCCTGAGGCGGGCTTTGTGTTTGCTGTGGTGTATATTTCACGAAATGTTGTGAGCAGAAGGATGTGACATACCCTGAATACAGTTTGAATTATGAGATAGGTTCCCTCCTCTGCCAATGTTTGCTTGCAAAGGGGAGATGACAGTATTTCTCTTTTCCGTTTCTTCAAATGCTTTGGGCATTTTTGAGCATGATTCTGAAAATCCCAATGGTATGGTTCATGAAAATCTAATTTATGTGTAGTTGAGAACACAATGTTAATGAATTATTAAGAACAATGTAATATATTAACTACCTCATAAGTTTCCAAGCTTATGTCTTCCTCCAGATAGCTCTTGATTCTATAAACTATATAATTAATAACCTATTGTCATATATTGCATCAACCATCTATTTAAAGATTAGTTGAGATTTTCTCAAGGGAGCAATTCAAATAATGTTGCAAAGAAATCACCTCTCAGCTTTCCCAGACTTTTAAATTGATATTTAATGTGAAATAACCTTGGCTACATGACTTAACCCCTCCAGGAAGGGAGGCATGGAAAAACGCTTCAGACAAAAGCCTTTGTGTGAATCCCATTTTACCCAAAAATGCCATCATAGCTGTACACGCTCACCATTACCAACACTGAAGGCAAGGCCCTGGGACAATTCTTTCCATTAGCATTAGGTTTCCAAATTGTGAGTGTGAACTAGATTGTAAGTGGGAGGAAACTAATTGAGTAGCGACTTCTATGAAGCCAGTAGTCCCTGCCTCAATGCCCATTTAACTTAGCACAGTAGGGAGCCTGAAAATATAGACAGTAAAATTCTCCTTTCATAATGGATGAATCAATTTAGCCAGCCTAGTTAATTCAAATGCAAATTATGTGTTGAAAGTGTCCATTATTTATTGCTTCATCTAAGACTGTTTCTCTGTTTCCCTCCTTAATTTTTGAAGTGCAGCAGAGAAGTGCTGAGCTACCAAACACTCTCTTAGACACCAGCCAATTTTAGCACACTTTCAAATGATGTTTGATTTTTATTCTCCTGTTTAAACCTAATTTTGGGATTGTTTATTTGCTTTGACTTGTTTGGGGTTTCCAGCTGTGGAGTGTTCCCACTGCCAAGCAGTTAATTTTCAAGTGAGCGGTTGGATACCAGGAGGAGGACACCTTATCCCAGCTAAATGACCAGTGCCAGTTGCATGCTGTATTTTCTTTCAGGTTAGGTTGGAAAGTGACTGTGTCTCCTGCTCTGTGTGCTGTCTGCATATGTACTTACATATATGTGTCCACACACATGTACAGGAATCCTCTTGGTATTTTTTTCCTCTGGGCAACAATATGTGGTGTTCCTCCCCCATCAATTAATTTCATGACATGAGTAACATTTGTGGCTGTGTTTTGAGTAAGGAGAACCACCACTTGATACATCCTAGCTTCACAGAAGGATGAGATCCTTTCCTGGAGGTACAGCAGCTCACTGGAGGTCCATCAGTGCTAGAATGACCCTCTGCCTCTCAATCCCCTAGGCACTGTCCATACAAGACTATCCAGGAGTTATCTTACTGTGGTCTTCTCTCTTTATTGCTTTGGGAATATTGGACTGTAATAGTGGAGAGCAGTTTTACCACTGTCCCCTCCAGAGAAGAGGTTTCCATTTGTGTCATAGGAAGGTGACATCACTTGAACCATCAGCCATTTGCCCGGGGGGAATCTTTTGCAGACCTCTAACAAAAAATGCTGGAGGACTCTCACCAAAAATAGATGGCAGCCAGATAAGAAATCAGGCTGCAATTTTATAGAGGGTAGGTGATGATTAAAATATTTTGTATTTAACAGCAAAGGAAGTCCATTTCCATTCATGCTTCACTCCATTTTTTTTTTTTTTCTCCATGTGGAAGGGGAAAAATACGGTTATTTTCATCTGGTCAGGCACCCTTGCAAGGACTGCCAAATTGTTTCTTTTCATACAAAGAAGCTTTTTTTTGCTAGGCATGGCTCTCCATTTACCATTTTCCTCAACAGTCTCAAAAATATCTGCTTAAAATGGATGAAGGAAGCACTGTGATCCCTTTTCTCACTCAGGTAACAAATTATTCTTCATTTAAGATTCTGGATAAGACTCACAATCTCACTGGCTTTCCTGGCTGCCAAAAACCTCTGCACCAATCTAGAACTATGCTCTATGAGTCCGCTACAAAGCAATCTGGAGAAGAGCACCTGAAAGCACCATTTCTTTTTCCACTCTTACGTTCCTTTGAGAGGTGGGACAGCCTTTCTTTTCAAACAGCATCTTTTTTTACCTTGGGCACATCATTCAGATTAGACAATGAGGGTCAGAAGCTGTGCATGTTACGTGGTTCTGCTCCATGTCCTCCCTAGCCCTTGACTTAGACATGTTTCCTCAGCACCACCCTTGTTAAGCTGCTATTTCTATCCTGCTAGCTAGCATTAGGAAAGCAGGAAGTCTTAAACATGAGGCTGGGAAAGCAAGGTATGAAAGGAAGGAAGACTGAGAACTTTGCTTTGTGCTCTTCAGGTACTCTGACATTTCCAAATGTCTTGGATATTGTGGGCTCTTGTAATTTCATTGCAAAAGCACCTTTGGTGGTAGCAGGAATTTATTGTATTCCCTAGTGTTCATTTTCTAGCCATTTTTAAAACTGGTTGATAATTGTATTCCTACAATGCACATAAAGAAAAATGATGCCAAATGTTCACAGTTTTTTTTTTTCTATTCCAGATATGCTTGTTTATAAAATATTAAAAAAAAACCCTTTAATTTTCTTAAAGCTTTTCAGAGGTTAAAGTTTTCTTATTTAGGTTTTAGACTGTAACAGCAGCCTTGCACAGACACTATTGGCCCTTAAAAAATTAATAACTAAATATCAATTTAGCTCAGCACATTGTTTGCAAGAAATGTATCACCTGTTGCTTGCAGATTTAGCTCAGCTGGTGAGGCACAATGCAGAGAGAAGCATACAGTAAGGAAAGCTGCCATCATTCAACCATCTGAAAGCTCATCTGTGCATGGAGATACTTCATGAGAGGTATCCCTGAACCATTTTCTAGGCAGAGATCTCTTAGTTCAGGACAGAGCAAAGAAGCAGCTGCTCCGTTTCAATTCGATCCACATTCAAAGGCAGTCATATTCCAAAATAAATATCTTAATTTAGGTGGAATAGCTACTGTGATTTAAATGTATGTGCTACCTCAAACTGAATTAATTTTCAAGTGTAGACAAGCTTTAAGCACTTGGAGGCTGACTTTTAATTAGTACAGCTGACAGCACCACCACAGAGCAGGTTTATCTTAATGACAGAAGCTGAACTTCATTAAGTTTTCCAAGCAGCATAAGAAAATGCAAATAAGACAGAGCCCTTTAAAGGGTTTCTGACTACCCCTGTCATTTTTATTACTGATATGATTTTCAGTCATAACCCATCAGCTTCCCCTTGTTATTGTCCATGTCAACTGTGTTCCAACTTGGCACCATATCCAGATATTTGAGTGGCACAGCAAGGCTTCTCTGAGAGGATGGCAGAAGGTGACACTATTGTTGGGAACAATGCACAGCCATGGCCCTGAGCAATCCCACAGGGTTTTGTGCCATGACTGTACAAGATGGTGCAAGCAGAGGAGAGTCTTGCTTTCCTCCTGCTTTCTGAGACATGGACCATGCTGTACAGCCATCACCAAGAAGCAGAGTAGCTACAGCTGGAATGGCCCTAACCCTTAGAAAGCATGTATTTAATGCATATTTAATGTATCATCTTCCCTCAGGTAGGAAAATGAGCAAAATAAGCTTGTCTTTGCCTGCAATTGGCAATGCAATCTCGATGTCTGTGTTCTGTGTTAATCAGCAATTGGGAGCTGGTTTATTCAGCAGCCTGAAAACCAGAGTGCCTGCAGTGACCTGGGGAAGTATAAGGTTGCAGAGCACTCGCAGCTGCAACAAAAGCAGGGTATGACCCCAGACTGGAAATTAAAAGCTGCTGGCAACTTTCTGCAGCATCTGGATCTGGATGGTGCCTTATTTCTCTTCTGCTTTTAGGCAACAGTTGTTGGGTAGAAAAAGCCATCAAGCAATATAGCACCAAATAATTTTTTTATGTAGTTAGAAGCAGCGGACTCTTACTGACATTTCCCTACCACCCCAGTATTCTGCTTCACACTCAGAACTGCTGTAAAAGCCAGCATCAAACTTCTGGAGCTGGTCTAGCTCCAGGAAATACTAGGGCCAGAAGAAAAAGCTATTTTGGAGGTAAGGAGGAGAGAAATGTAGAGGAAGTAAAGTCAGTTTGTTATTAAAAAAAAAAAAAAAGTCGGAAGAGGATAATGTGTTTATGTTTAACAATAATTTTTTTATTACAAATGTGATGTACAACGACAGTGTGTTAAATTCACTAGTCAACAGGGGACAATACAGAACAATTTGAGGCAAAAGGAAACAGATGCAATTCTGTCTGCAGCTTCATATATCTGTTCTGCAAGCCAGCACTCCTCCTATAATTCTCTAGGAGGGATGCAATAAAAATTATATCAAATTTTATTGTGTTAGTGGCACTAGTTATTAGAGTGAGGGGCCAGAAAGCTTACCCGGGAGCTGCACCTTTCCTGTCTTTTACTGCAGAGTAAATGAAGAGGCTCTTTCTGGTAACAGCGATACTACAATCAGAAAACTATAGAAATCATGTCAGAGTGCTTAGCAGGGTGGAGTGGGTGTCTCAAAATCAGTGGCACAGCTAATAAGAGTAATAAGCAAAGATGCATCAGGAAGGATGGAAACAAAATGTTGAGGTGGTATTTAAATGAAATTAAAAAAAGGAAACTTCTAAAGTTATAGAAGAAATTTGTGTGATGTATCTTCCCCTGCCCTATTGTTTGATGCTGTCAGAGTTTAAACCAGTGTTAAGCTGCCCCAAATTAAGTTCCTTTCAGTGTATCTGATCAACAAATCTCTGGAACAGAAAAAAAACCCTAGAACTTGACACCCAAATGCTTCTCCGCACAGGAGTACACAGGAAAACTTGCTGTCTTATAAAGTAGATAAAATTGTAATTTTTCCATATAGACTTACTCTGAACTTAAACATTGCTAACCTGGGAACTGAAGTAGAGTGAAATGAGGCAAACTAAATAATACCAGCAGTCTCATGTGGTAGTCATCAGACTTTAAAGGGAGTCTAGCTGATCTCCCTTAAATAAAAAACTTCGGGTTTTTTGGATTAAATACCCTGACTACCCCTTTGCAGGTAAGCCCTGTGCAGAACTTTCAGGTGTCCTTACAGTCGCAGTGTTGTTCTTGGGTAAGCCATAGTCAATAGAGGCAAGTGAGATGTTTCCTTATATAACAGGGATGCTGTGATACAACCTGATTGGCCGTTTCTGTTCCATCATGAGCCATAACCCCAGATTATTTCCACAATACACTACAGATGGCAGTCCAGCCCAAACAGGGACAAAAAGGATTTATTTCCTGGCAGAAATGTGGCGCAGCAATCCTTTGCTTAATCCACAGGAGCCGCCACTTCAGAGAGGCAGCCATGGAAGAGCAGTTTTAGCATGTGAGGACTGAGAGTTGAACGATCAATAGCATTAACGATAGCATTAGGGCTACAGATATATACTTCATTTCAACCTTTTTTTTTTCTAATTGTCTAACTTTCAAAGCCCCTGATTTGAGCCCGTGCTTATAAAGCCATTTCTTCAAATCATAGCTGCCCTGTGTTTTCCAGGGTGCCCCAGGTTGGACAGCTAAATCTAGGAGCTTACAACGTCTTCGCCCTCTTTTATCGCCTTGGTCTTCACATCGCAACCTCTGAGGTGAGGGAGTCCACCTAAGAGCCTCCAGCTCCTCTGAGAGCCAAGCAGTGACTCAGCTGCCTCCTGCTTCCCTCCCCTCAGCATGGTCGCCCTTTGTGGGGACCATGTGCTCAGTCCAGGAGGAGCTTTTTGCCAGTCATTAAGGTATCTCCCTGCCTGCTGTTGACCCCAGGGTAACAGCTCTGAGAGGGGGATGGAAACAGGGACAGCAGAAGGAGGGAAAGGGAGAACTGGTAGAGCAGTGGATGTGGTTTATCTTAATTTCAGTAAGGCATTTGACACAGTCTCCCACAGCATCCTTCTGGTTAAACTGTGGCAGTGTGGTCTGGATGATCAGGTAGTGAGGTGGATTGGGAACTGGTTGAAGGAAAGAAGCCAGAGGGCTGTGATCAGTGGGATGGAGCAGGAAGAAATTTAATGAAATTCAACAAGGGCAAGCGTAGAGTCTTGCACCTGGGAAAGAACAACGCCAGACATCAGTATAGGTTGGGGACTGACCTGTTGGAAGGCAGCGAAGGGGAAAAGGATCTGGGGGTCCTAGATGATGGGAGGCTGACCATGAGCCAACAATGTGCTCTTGTGGCCAAGAGGGCTAGTGCCATTCTGGTGTGGCTAGTACGTCGAGAGAGGTTCTCCTGCCCCTATACCCTGCCCTGTTGAGGCCGCATGTGGAATATTGTGTCCAGTTCTGGGCTCCTCAGTTCAAGAGGGACATGGAATTGCTTGAGAGAGTTCAGTGCAGAGCCACAAAGATGATTGAGGGAGTGGGGCATCTCTATTATGAGGAAAGACTGAGGGAGCTGGGGCTCTTTAGCTTGGAGAAAAGGAGCCTGAGGGGTGACCTCATCAATGTTTATAAATATATAAAGGGTGAGTGCCAGGAAGATGGAGCCAGGCTCTTCTCGGTGTTGCCCAATGGTAGGACAAGGGGCAATGGGTGGAAGCTGAGGCACAGGAAGTTTCATGCAAACATGAGGAGGAATTTTTTCACTGTGA